>SJYC01049241.1:0-44931 GCA_006408675.1 Madoqua kirkii
TTTTTAGAAATTATCACTGGTATTTATACTCACTAAACTATAAAAGGCTAATGTAAAAGCTCATAATTGCTTACTTCTTACTTTTCACTAGAAATTAAGGTTTTTGAGAGTTAAATTTAAATATATAATTAAAGCTACTAGAAGTAGTAGGAAAAACATTTCAGTATACAGTAGCAAAGTAGGATATGTGTTTTCAATAAAGAAAGGTATGACAAATGAAATTGCATTTTGTTAAAGGAAAATAATTTTGTTTTAGAGTTGATTGTTTCTTGATGGGAAAAAAAAATTGATGACAAACTAAAACAGATGCAGAAAGTTATAAAAGGCTCGTGGAAAAGGAACCTTGAACAAAGGGTTTTGTGCATGATAAAAACTGGCTGTTTAGAATTAATTTAATTGAGTACATTTAAAAAGTAAGCTGGTGCAAAACCAGAATTTGCTTTTTTTTTCTGTGAAGAGGACAGCTTTCTTAAAATATTGATCTGCTTTTCATAGCAGGTTGTAAAGTTTATTTTACTTTTAACCAGGAGTCTGTTATAACTTTCTTATTTTGCCTTTGAAATCTTTGGTTGTCCTTTTGCTTAAGTGAGTAAACATTAATTCACAGTGACCTATGATCTTGTTTGACCAAGTTCTTTGAAACTTTTTAATATTTTGATGACAAATTTCCCAAATCAAATTCTAGTGTAGTTGCTTTGACCTCTAGCGAAGTTTTGGATGCTTCAAAGGAGCACTGCAACATTCTAAAGAAATATAAATTAATTAGGTTTATTTGGTATGTTAAATTACAAGGGAAGTATTATCAAATAAGTAACAAATCTTCTTAGGTTATACTGTATGAGTAAATGTTATTGGTCTAGAAATTATATGGAATTCCTAAGAATCTGGTGTGTCCTGACAAAATATTATCAGTCATAATTTTTGTCATTTAAAAATGTTTTATGTCACAGGAGTAAACAAATTTCTTTTTCAGTTGCTGTTTTATTCTGATACCTTTGCAAAAATGCTTCCTCTTCAAGAATATTCTTTAGCAAAGATTTTTGGACAAGTACAAGATTCTGATAACTTTCAATTCCATACTGATGGATGACCTGGGTTGAAATTAAACAATTCTATTAGAAAACCTGATGGCTTCATAAAACTGTAACAAAAGGATTATTTATATAGGTCTATGTGGACTACAGAATAAGGTTATAAATTTATGGTTTCTATTTAAAGTATTACTAACATTTTTCTTTTACAGATGAAAGACACTCTTCCCTTCAGCTAATTATGAGTTAGAGAAACTTGTTAATTATACCTTATAAGCAGAATTGAAATATTTATCTTTTCTCTCTCCTTGATCTTTCCAGAGACTGGAAACTCTTAGGTTCCCAGCAACTTAAAAAATCAAGCAAATTAGGAAAGCCATCTCCTAACAGGTGTAGGAATTTCAAAGCATTTTGTCTTTAAAAGTAGGAATTTACTCATATTTGTTGTTAACTCAGGTGGAATTTGTCACAAGTCTTTGATGTGGCTTTCCTGGCAGTAAGAGGCCTTTTGATAATTCAATCTGAAGTTCCTTATAGCAAAGCCTTTTCCTTAAACCATCAGGCCAAGTTTATTGAAACCAGAATTAATTTGTAAACAAATAAGTATTATTTCGCTATACTTGGTAGAAAGAAGGGTAATTTTAGAGAGAAAAAGATTATATTTCTGTGGAGAGTAAATTCAAGTTTGTTAGCTGAGGTCTTTATTTACTAAGAGTCACTTCCCAGATAGCTATTACATTGTTGTAAATTTTAGTTGAATTATTAAAAGGACAATCTAGTTTGTTTCTGAAGTTTTTCTCATTAGTCTGTCTTTGGATGAAGATCAGAGGTCCCAACCTGCAACCGAGGGATTATGCATTCTGGAAAAGACATAATTTAAAGGACTATCTTCAACCTAAATGGAAGGACTATCATCAGGTACTCATGGACAGTGAACCTCAAGGAAATTGATTGCTTGGATTACTATTTCCACTTAGAGAGGGTCCCTGAAATCAACTGAGCTATACACAGGACTGCTGACTTCAAATCACCTTAAAACAATGCTTATGCAGAGGAGAAAGTATCAGAACAGAATGGTAAGGAAAAGTAGACAGCTGATCCAAGATTCCAAAGCAATCTTGTATACCAATTACTTTGATAATCACTCATACTTGCGTATGAAATAAACATATTTCATTATACGTACAGATAAATGTAACTGAATTATTGAGTTTATACTCAATCACCTATTTCCAGTACTTCTGGATTACCATGGTGGATTTCTCCATTCAAGGCTCTAACTGAATGACCTTAGGAAGTTATTCTAGAAAGAAGAAGTTATAATTCTGTTTGGGCCACTATAGATATTACAAGAAGGGACTCCCTCACTTGGCCAATAAATCATAGCTACTCTGACCACTGCCATGAACATAAAAGACCCCTTCCCTTATGTTGGGAAAAGTGTCAGTCCAGTTCAGTCCAGTCGCTTAGTCTTTGTGACCCCATGAATCGCAGCACGCCAGGCCTCCCTGACCATCACCAACTCCTGGAATTCACTCAGACTCACGTCCATCGAGTCCATGAAGCCATCCAGCCATCTCATCCTCTGTCGTCCCCTCTCCTCCTGCCCCCAATCCCTCCCAGCATCAGAGTCTTTTCCAATTAGTCAACTCTTCCCATGAGGTGGCCAAAGTACTGAAGTTTCAGCTTTAGCATCATTCCTTCCAAAGAAATCCCAGAGCTGATCTCCTTCAGAATGGACTGGTTGGATCTCCTTGCAGTCTAAGGGACTCTCAAGAGTCTTCTCCAGCACCACAGTAAGTAAATACTAAGTGTAATCAGCCAAATAACATGAAGAACTGTGAGTGGCCTTATGAACAGTTCCTTTAAAGGAAAGGATCAGTATAGAACACACTAAATCAGATACCCTGGGGATACACTGGGTGGCACCTAATGGAGGTTCTTGTCTTGAATTCTTATTTACAACCTTACAAATACTACTAACTATATGACTTATGGGCTTCCCTGGTGGCTCAGAGGTTAAATCACGCCAGGCCTCCCTGACCATCACCAACTCCTGGAATTCACTCAGACTCACGTCCATCGAGTCCATGAAGCCATCCAGCCATCTCATCCTCTGTCGTCCCCTCTCCTCCTGCCCCCAATCCCTCCCAGCATCAGAGTCTTTTCCAATTAGTCAACTCTTCCCATGAGGTGGCCAAAGTACTGAAGTTTCAGCTTTAGCATCATTCCTTCCAAAGAAATCCCAGAGCTGATCTCCTTCAGAATGGACTGGTTGGATCTCCTTGCAGTCTAAGGGACTCTCAAGAGTCTTCTCTAGCACCACAGTAAGTAAATACTAAGTGTAACCAGCCAAATAACATGAAGAACTGTGAGTGGCCTTATGAACAGTTCCTTTAAAGGAAAGGATCAGTATAGAACACACTAAATCAGATACCCTGGGGATACACTGGGTGGCACCTAATGGAGGTTCTTGTCTTGAATTCTTATTTACAACCTTACAAATACTACTAACTATATGACTTATGGGCTTCCCTGGTGGCTCAGAGGTTAAAGCCCCTGCCTGCAATGTGGGAGATTCGGGTTCAGTCCCTGGGTTGGGAAGATCCTCTGGAGAAGGGAATGGCACCCCACTCCAGTACTATTGCCTGGAGAATCCCATGGACGGAGGAGCCTGGTGGGCTACAGTCCACGGGGTGGCAAAGAGTCGGACACGATTATATTCTGCCTGTGTCATAAAATGTGTGACTGAGTCTCTCATGAATTAGTGACTAATTGACCTGAAACAGTTGACCAGACATATATTTCAATGGTGGTAATAGTGTAAATTTAGATATGGGAGCAACAAGAAGGAATCATTTCCTGGGCCACAACACACTAGTCAGACAGATGGTCCAGGGACTTTTGGCTCTGATAGGGCCCAGTCCAGTAATAGCACACCGAGTGGCCCATCAACGAAATCTTAGCCTGGCCTAGGAGCAAGCGGTCCTAGCACTCTGGCACAAAATAGTCATGAAACGCCTCCTAGTCCATGGTCCAGTTTATGACCATGATAGTGCACTCCCACTGAAAACTGATCCTTGCAGTCTGTCACTATGAGTATGATATCAGTAGCCCCTGCAGTCACTGATATTTGACATACCCTGAAAGAAATTCAGGGCAATGATCAGGAATAAGGCACCCTCTTCTCTGGGAAGTTCTAGTAGAACAGGCGCCTCTTCAGGTAGATATTTTCAAGGGAAGATTTTATGAGACCAACTTCTTGCTGCTTCTCCTATCTGCTGCTGCTGCTGCTAAGTCGCTTCAGTCATGCGATACCATAAACAGAAGCCTACCAGGCTCCCCCGTCCCTGGGATTCTCCAGGCAAGAACACTGGAGTGGGTTGCCATTTCCTTCTCCAATGCAGGAAAGTGAAAAGTGAAATGAAGTCGCTCAGTTGTGTCTGATTCTTAGTGACCCCATGGACTGCAGCCTACTGGGCTCCTCTGTCCATGGGATTCTCCAGGCAAGAGTACTGGAGTGGGGTGCCATTGCCTTCCCGTCTTTTTTATCTAGAAAGTCACTAAAATCATTAAGGATCAGAGACATCTGCCCCTCATAACTAGTAGCAAACTTCATGTGACTGGCAGCAGCCTTCTGCCAAAACGTGAGCTTGACTGCATGTATCCTCAGAGCGATCTGAGAAACTCTTCAGGGCTCTAGTCCCTGTTTTGCCCCAAAAGGAGCTTAACTCACTGTTCTCATGCTGTGCATTTTTTTTTTTTTTTTATCAACACCTTCAGACTAAAAATTTTAAATAAATTGCCCTCATTTTTGATAGGCAGCTGTACCACCATCTCTGGTATCCAACATCATTCAAGGCATCATTGTACCTAAGTTCTCATGAAGGTTGGACCAAAAACAACTCCAAAGTTTTCTGCATCCCTAAGATTCCCCCTTCAATGGAAGATCACTTTGAAAAGTACACATAAAGGAATATGGCTTTGCGTAAGTCCTGGAGTGCGGCATTGTGCTCTATCACTAAAAAAAAAAAAGGCAAGATTCACAAGAAAGGTTTGTGCCCATTTGTCAAAGAAGAAAAGCTAGTTTTAGTTTAGTCAGTTTAATTAAAACAGGTATATCTTTAGCATTTTCAGCATTTTATTCTACCCATGTTTGCTAAAAGTCAAGTAAGTTTATCTTGTCTCTATTACAGATTTGTAGCAAGGAAGATGAGAAGCTGGACTTGCCTGGTGGTCCAGTGGTTAAGAATCCACCTGCTGATGCAGGGGACATGGGTTTAGTCCGTGGCCCGGGAGAGTGCCACATGCCATGGAGCAACTAAGCCCGTGAGCTGCAGCCCCTGAGCCCCTGAGCCGTGGCCCCTGAGCCCGTGAGCCACAGCTTCTGACCGAGACACAGCACAGCCAAAAAAGAAAAAGATAACAAGCTGACGGTTAGCTGTTTAGTACCTTGTGAAAAGTTCACGAGTGATCTAAATGAAAGTATTAAGAAGAAAATCAAGTAGATGTAAAGCAGGTAAAAGTATATAACCAAAAGTTTCCAACAGTTACATTATATGCTGTGTCTACTTATAAATAGTTTTCAAATATTTTGGGGACTTTTCAGTCTTCATAATTGTGTGTGTGTGAGCCAATCCCTTGTGATAAAATTGAATTTGGACAGAAATTTGACCAAATACAAAGAAGATTTCCATTGAAATTTGGGGAGAGGAAAGGAATGGCTTGAGTCTAAAGCACAGAGACGGGTAATAATGAATAATAGTGAATAATTACTGACCACTTTCTAAATGGCAGGTGCAGTCTGAGCACTTCACACATTTTAGATCATTTCATCCTAACACATCGATAGGTATAAAGACTCCAAGAATGTGGGGACCTTGTCTTGTTCCCAGCTATGCACTCCGTATAGAGAACACACACAGTATTTAAACTATCTGCTGTTGGAGTGAATGAATCAATTATGGCATAGCAACCCTAAAGTACCAGAATCTCAATCTGAACCTACGGCAGAAAGATGGATATAAAAATTTACACTTTATCTTATGTTCCATTTATTTCTTAACAAAAGAGTGAGCTTTTAGAATGAATTTTTAGAATTGTTAACAACTATAATTGTTTTGTGTTTTAGTTATTTTTTGCTTGCTATTATTAAAAATGAAACAACTTTTTTTTTTCTTTGCTTCTTCATTCTCCTTTCAAACACCTTTGGTGAATAATGACGACTGTCGAGAAGTTGACACACTAGAAAGTTATTCTTGGTATAACTAGGGGAGGTGAAAGAGGCAGGAGGCAAAGCAGATCAAGAAGGAAAGCGCTTTTAATTTACAGCCAGGGAGCGGGGAGTTAAACTGCTTGCCTCGGGGACAGACATGGAGGTTGGTGGGGGTGGGGGGCAGTTACCTGTCCATTGTTCCCTGTCTATTTCACTCGGTTCCTCTCTAGTGGTTCACATGTGTATGTGTGAGTGAGTGTGCTCAGTCACGTCTGACTCTTTGCAACCACATGGACTGTCACCTGCCAGGCTCCTCGGGGTGGGATTTTCCGGGCAAGAATACTGGAGTGGGTTGCCATTTCCTCCTCCAGGGAATCTTCTGGACCAGATTTCAAACCTGCATCTCCTGCATTGGCAGGCGGGTTCTTTACTAGCTAAGCCCCCAAGAGAGCCCCTAGTGGTTCATAAACTGGGAAGAAAACCAACAGACACCAAGCAGAATAAAAATAATGCTTAGAGCTCAGTAGAGGACACACAGCAACTTTTGTTCTGTGTCAAACAGCTTCGGAGAGGCTGGGTCTGTTACCAAGGGGTCATGGATTCTGCTTACCAATGAATGCGGAGTTTCAGTTTCCAAGCACAGTGGATAACACTCTTCGTTGGGAGCCTGATCTCAGGCCGGTGTTGAATAATTGCTGGACTGCTGAAAACATGTGAGTAGGGGCTCCCCGTCCACCATGGTGCTTGGCTCCTCTCCCCTCCCAGCAGCTTCAGGCTCTTTAAACAGCATTCCTTTTCTATCACAAGATAGGAACCGTGATTGTGCAGCCAAGGTACTGGGTCGCTGGAGAGGGAGGCCCAGGGAGCCCGTTTCCTCTCTTCTCATTTTAGTTTGTAACATGCTGGTGGGGTTGAGTAATTGCTGAAGTTCTATCTTCCCATCTGATTCTGGACACTAATTTATGAAACAGCAAGTGACCTGCTGGATCAAGCAGATGTTTCCTGAGCAAAGAGACCACACACAGATCTTGGCTAGGGGAGGGTTGGCGGGCATGCATGCCTCTGACATCACTGGGCAAGGTAACTTGTGGGAGAATTCAAAGCAGAGAAGCTTGGCCAGGCAAGAATTCTGCTGGCAGCTCCGTGCTGGGATTAACCGACCCAGGTAACTAGGAAGAAGGAATCAGCAATTTAAATGTGCCCTCCTAGAGGAGTTAGACCCTGCACTTCCTGACTACCTCTAGAACCCTCCCTGTGGGCTCCCCATGCACAGTCAGAATCAGGTTCACCATACTGCTTCTCAGCCCAGCTCCTTATTTTCCTGACTTCACCTGTGGTTAAAGTGAGACAAGCTCAATTGATTGCAAAGAAGAATAACGAAATAATCATAATTATTAATAATAAATCAGCTAATCCTTTTTCCCCTTGAAACACAGGGAAACTCAAACACTAAAATACCCAATTACAAATCATCTCATTATAGACAGCTAGCCTATCGGATTCAGGGTGTTAAGAATCAATAAAGCAACATAATTTTTTAGTATGAAGTATTTGTAGACATGGAATTGCCAGCTTCACCTTAGGAAGGTCATTAAGAATAAATAAAAACAAACAAATAAGCAAGTAGAATGGATGTACAATTTGCTATTCCGATGATCTCATAAAAGGAAGGTTTTTTCCCAGTCTCTTTAACTCAAATCCCTCCAAGGAATTTTCTTCACATTTATATTCAAAACCAAGCTACTAAGACCTAAAAAGTGCCATATGACCTAGGATTTGAGCCCTGCCTACCCTATAAGCTCCACCCCCTCCTCTTCTTTCTTTCCAGCCTTTCTCTGTCCATCAAACACACCCTGTTCTTTGCATCTGCTATTCTCCACATCTTCGGAGCTCTCCCCCAGATCTGTGGACAGCACCCTTCTTTGGTGGGCGGCGTTCTGACTGGTTGCCAGGGACCTGCCTCCTGGGGTTCATGTCTGTGACTTCTCCCCTGTGTGTGAGCTGGACCTAGTGACTTGCTTCTAAAGCAGTGATCCCCAACCTTTTTGCACCAGGGACTGGTTTTGTGTACACAGAAGGTTGCTCATTCACTCTCTCTGGCACTTCTCACTTGCTCTCACAAAGCAAGTTGCCATTTGTGAGCTGCTCCCATGCGGAGAGGCTTATGTGACAAAGAGCTGAGGGTGGCTGCTTGACCGGCATCCAGTCAGGCGCTGAGACCTTCTGTCCAACAGGCTGGGAGGAACCGAGTCCTGCCAACAACCTCCTGAGTGAGACTGAAGAGAATCCTCCCTTCATGTCCAGCTTTGCAAGCAGACACTGACCCTGGGGCCAGCTCAGTCACACCCAAGCTCCAGACACACTGAAGCCTTAAGATAAGAAATGCTGTTTAGCCAAAACGTTCTGCTGCACAGTGATAGGCGACTCACTTCACTCAGGTCTTTGCTCAAGTGTCTCCTTGTCTGAAGCAGTCCCTCACCTCCCGAACCAATCAAGCTGATCGCAGGGTGTTCTCTATCCCCTGACTGATCTGCATTCTTCTTCCTGGAAAGCATCGCTGCTTGCATATGTTATATATTCATTTATTAGCTAACTTACTTTCCTACTAGAATGAAAATCCAGTGAACACCATGCCTATCATTTTGCTAGTAAATAAATGAACATATATTTACCCTGATGGTGCTTACATACATTTGATACTTGTTGCAGGGCTACTGTACACCAGGTCCAATGATGATAGTTTCCCTGGTATCTCGGCCAGTAAATTTCAGTCAACTAAGTACATAGAGATGGATAGATAGATACAGATATTATTATTGTTGTTAAACTGTTCCGTTTTGATAATGCACTGTTGTGTGCCTTTTACTGAGTTTTAAAAAACACGACAAAAGTTTGTCAATTGAAGTCCCATGTTGGTTGCTCATAACTATTTGATAATCGCTGACTTTCCTGGTGGCTCAGACTGTGAAGTGTCTGCCTGCAGTGCGGGAGACTCAGGTTCGATCCCTGGATTGAGAAGATCCCCTGGAGAAGGAAATGGCAACCCACTCCAGTACTCTTGCCTGGAAAATTCTGTGGACTGGGGAGCCTAGTAGGCTACAGTCCATGGGGTCGCAAAGAGTCGGACCCAACTGAGTGACTTCACTTTCACTTTAAGTCTAACTTCCTGTTACTTTAGCCCTAGCTTTTTCCTCTCAGAAATAGTAAAGAATGTATCCACTCTGCTCCACACACCCAGTTCTATCGTTTTATTAACTCTGCTCCTTCCAGCATACGATCTGTTTATTGAATTTACTCTCTTTTTTATGCTTTAGGGGTTTTTTTTTGCTTAAACATAGGAGTTTTATTTTATTTAATCTTTAATACTTGTTAGAATATAGTTAATTCACAATGTTGTATTAAAGTGTACAGCAAAGTGAATCTGTTATACATATATATATATATATATATATATGCACTGTTTTTAACATTTTCATTTTGCTAGTAAATAAATGAACATATATTTACCCTGATGGTGCTTACATACATTTGATACTTGTTGCAGGGCTACTGTACACCAGGTCCAATGATGATAGTTTCCCTGGTATCTCGGCCAGTAAATTTCAGTCAACTAAGTACATAGAGATGGATAGATAGATACAGATATTATTATTGTTGTTAAACTGTTCCGTTTTGATAATGCACTGTTGTGTGCCTTTTACTGAGTTTTAAAAAACACGACAAAAGTTTGTCAATTGAAGTCCCATGTTGGTTGCTCATAACTATTTGATAATCGCTGACTTTCCTGGTGGCTCAGACTGTGAAGTGTCTGCCTGCAGTGCGGGAGACTCAGGTTCGATCCCTGGATTGAGAAGATCCCCTGGAGAAGGAAATGGCAACCCACTCCAGTACTCTTGCCTGGAAAATTCTGTGGACTGGGGAGCCTAGTAGGCTACAGTCCATGGGGTCGCAAAGAGTCGGACCCAACTGAGTGACTTCACTTTCACTTTAAGTCTAACTTCCTGTTACTTTAGCCCTAGCTTTTTCCTCTCAGAAATAGTAAAGAATGTATCCACTCTGCTCCACACACCCAGTTCTATTGTTTTATTAACTCTGCTCCTTCCAGCATACGATCTGTTTATTGAATTTACTCTCTTTTTCATGCTTTAGGGGTTTTTTTTTGCTTAAACATAGGAGTTTTATTTTATTTAATCTTTCATACTTGTTAGAATATAGTTAATTCACAATGTTGTATTAAAGTGTACAGCAAAGTGAATCTGTTATACATATATATATATATATGCACTGTTTTTAACATTCTTTTCCCATAAAGGCCATTGCAGAGTATTGAGTAGAGTTCCCTGCGCTATACAGTAAGTCCTTATTAGTAATCTATTTTATATATAGTAGTGTGTGTATGTCAATCTTAGTCTTCCCATTTTACCCTCCCCTCAGATTTAGAACATAAATTTATGGTTACGTTGTCTATTTTCATAGGATGTTTGGTGTTCACCGTTGCAGTCGAGATTCCAGTTTGGCATTCTGCTTCCTTTGAGGAGATGTGGGAGCTACTGCTGAGGCCACTGTTCTCCTGTTTCCTCTGGGAGAGGCGGGCTCATGGTGCCATTAGCTAGACTTCCGGACCATCTCCTGCATCACCCAACCTAGGAACTGCTCTGCGTGTCTGCTTAAAGCTCCCATGGTCACTTAGCTCAGCTCAAGGCTGATTACCTTACCCCTGGTATATGTGTGTGAGTGGGCAAAGGTGGTTAATTAACCTGGCTACTCTCATGAGAGACACCAGAGATAGACAGCCGCTGAACAGGGCTCATCTGTGCTGCGTTCCTCCTTTACAGCTACATTCTTCCACAACAGTCCTGACCTCTGGCTTTCTTTGAAAGTTCTTAGCTATGTTTTGTCTCTTTCTGGACCATGATGCATAGCAATTCTTATATTGAAATCCTTTAATTTTAATGTACATAGTTATGTGAACATGGAAATATAAAATATGACATTTCTATTTTACATACACATATGCATATACAGCCAGCTTAGCTGCCATCTTGAAAATCATCTCTATCTCCGTTTCCATCAGCCCTTCAAATATTTGTAGATTTGTGTCACATCATCCCATATTCACTCCTTCTTTGTCTAAAAATATCAATTTCCTTTAATGACGCTGCTGCTAAGTCACTTCAGTCGTGTCCGACTCTGTGTAACCCCATAGACAGCAGCCCACCAGGCTCCCCCATCCCTGGGATTCTCAAGGCAAGAACACTGGAGTGGGTTGCCATTTCCTTCTCCAATGCATGAAAGTAAAAAGTGAAAGTGAAGTCCCTCAGTCGTGTCCGACCCTCGGACCCTTAGCAACCCTATGGACTGCAGCCTACCAGGCTCCTCCATCCATAGGACTTTCCAGGCAAGAACACTGGAGTGGGGTGCCATTAATGATACTAATCTCTAATAATTTTCTTATTTTTTTAAAACCGAAACTCCTTCCTCTATTCCGGTAGACATATTAGAGTTCATTCAATAGCACTATATGGCTCCCAATGTGAAAAGAATACTTAGAGTACACAGGACTATTACTTCTTGTACGCTGTTTTTCTGTTAGTGCTAAGTCTTTTTAACCACATATTTATATTACTGGCTCATAATAATCGATTTCCTTTCCATTATTTTTCCATAGTTTAAATATATAAACTCTACCAAGCAACAGCAGTTCCCTGTATAACATTGCAGCAATGTTCAGCAACTATTACAAAACTGGTATAAAAATCTACTGTATTTCATAAGTGAGAGAATTCACTCCTAGATAAGATGACATCTTTCTGAGTCTGAATCAGAAAGACAAGTCAGCTTCTTTTAAAAAATTATATTCAACTACACGCTATAATGAAGTCAACTAATACAGATATATTTAATGCAAAAGTCAAAGTTCACTTCACTCTTGTTCTTAATTACATTCCAAGACATAGCCATCATAAACCATATCTGTGTGTGTACATGATATAGTGTGTTTTTTTTTGAAAATTTATTTTAAAAGTAATCAAATATAAACACTGTTCAGCTGTCTCTTTTTTCTTTAACTTCAATACCACTTGGACAAACTTCTGCCTGCTATTTTTATACTGACCTATGGTACTTTTTAAAATTTCATTTTTAATTAATTTATTTAAATTGATGGATAATTACAATATCGTGATGGTTTTTGCCACACACCAACATGAATCAGCCACGGAAACATATGTGTCCCCCCATCCCAAATCCCACCTCCCACCTCCCTCCATCCCATCCCTCTGGGTTGTCCCAGAGCACTGGCTTTGAGTGCCATACTTCATGCATCAAACTTGCACTGGTCTATTTTGCATATGCTAATGTACATGTTTCAGTGCTACTTTCTCAAATCATCCCTCCCTCTCTTTTCTCCACTGAGTCCAAAAGTCTGTTCTTTATGTCTCCTTTGCTGCCTTGCTTGTAGGATCATTGACATCATCTTTCTAAATTCCATATAATATGCATGAATATACAGCATTTGTCTTTCTCTTTCTGACTTACTTCACTCTGCGTAATAGGCTCCAGTTTCATCCACCTCACTAAAACTGACTCAAATGCATTCCTTCTTATAGCTGAGTAATATTCCATTGTGTGTATGCACCACAACTTCCTTATCCATTCATCTGCTGATGAATCTAGGTTGCTCCCATGTCCTAGCTATTGTAAATAGTGCTGCAATGAACATTGGGGTACAAATGTCTCTTTCAGTTTTGATTTCCTCAGGGTGTATGCACAGCAGTAGGATTGCTGGATACTATGACACTTCTATTCTCAGTTTTTTAAGGAACCTCCACGCTGTTCTCCATGGTGGCTACACAAGTTTACATTCCCACCAACAGTAAGAGGGTTCCCTTTTCTCCACACCCTCTCCATCATTGATTGTTTGGTAACTTTTTGATGATGACCATTCTGACCAGCATGAGATGATGCCTCATTTTGTTTTTCATTTGCATTTCTCTAATAGAGTGATATTAAGCATCTTTTCATATGTTTATTAGCCACATGCATGCCTTCTTTGGAGAAATGTTGTTTAGCTCTTTGTTCCACTTTTTGATTGGGTTGTTGGCTTTTCTGGTATTGAGCTGCATAAACTGCTTATATATTTTGGAGATTAATTCTTTGTCAGTTGTTTCATTTGCTATTCTTTTCTCCCATTCTACGTGCTGTCTTCTAACCTTGCTTAGTTTTCTTCATTGCGAAAAAGCTTTTAAATTTAGTTAGAAAGAGAAGAGTGAAAAGTTGGCTTAAAGCTCAACATTCAGAAAACTAAGATCATGGCATCTGGTCCCATCACTTCATGAAAAATAGATGGGGAAAGAGTAGAAGCAGTGTCAGACTTTATTTTGGGGGCTCTAAAGTCACTGCAGATGGTGATTGCAGCCATGAAATTAAAAGATGCTTACTCCTTGGAAGGAAAGTTATGACCAATCTAGGCAGCATATCGGAGAAGGCAATGGCACCCCACTCCAATATTCTTGCCTGGAAAATCCCATGGATGGAAGACCCTGGTGGGCTGCAGTCCATGGGGTCGCTAAGAGTCGGACACGACTGAGTGACTTCACTTTCACTTTTCACTTTCATGCATTAGAGAAGGAAATGGCAACCCGCTCCAGTGTTCTTGCCTGGAGAATCCCAGGGATGGGGGGGCCTGGTAGACTGCCGTCTATGGGTTCGCACAGAGTCGGACACGACTAAAGTGACTTAGCAGCCACAGCAGCAGCAACAGCAGCAGGCAGCATATTGAAAAGCAGAGACATTAGTTTGCCAACAAAGGTCAGTCTAGTCAAGGCTATGGTTTTTCCAGTGGTCATGTGTGGATTTGAGAGTTGGATTGTGAAGAAAGCTGAGCACCAAAGAATTGATGCTTTTGAACTGTGGTGTTGGAGAAGACTCTTAAGAGTCCCTTGGACTGCAAGGATATTAACCCAGTCAGTCGTAAATGAAATCAAATCTGAATAACTATGGTTTTTCCAGTGGTCATGTGTGGATTTGAGAGTTGGATTGTGAAGAAAGCTGAGCACCAAAGAATTGATGCTTTTGAACTGTGGTGTTGGAGAAGACTCTTAAGAGTCCCTTGGACTGCAAGGATATTAACCCAGTCAGTCGTAAATGAAATCAAATCTGAATATTCTTTGGAAGAATTGATGCTGAAGCTCCAACACTTTGGACACCTGATGCTAGGAGGCAATTCATTGGAAAAGACATTGATGCTGGGAAAGACTGAAGCCAGGAGAAGGGGATGAGAAAGGATGTGATGGTTAGATGGTATCACCAACTCAATGGACCTGAATTTGAGCAAGTTCTGGGAAATGGTGAAGGACTAGGAAGTGTATGTTGCAGGCCATGGGGTCACAAAGATTCAGACATGACAGAGAAACTGAACAACAGCAAATGGCAGAAAGCAAAGAGGAACTAAACAGCCTGTTAATGAAAGTGAAAGAGGAAGGTGAAAAAATTGGCTTGGAACTTAATATGAAAAAAAACTAAGATATGGCATCTGTGCCCATCACTTCCTGGCAAATAGATGGAGAAACAATGGAAACTGTTTGACAGACTTTATTTTCTTGGGCTCCAAAATCCCTACAGATGGTGACTTCAGCCATGAAATTAAAAGACACTTGCTCTTTGGAAGAAAAGCTATAACAAATCTAGATAGCATATTAAAAATCAGAGACATCACTTTGCTGACAAAGGTCCGTATAGTCAAAGCTATGGTTTTTCCAGTAGTCATGTATGGATGTGAGAGTTGGATCTTAATGAAGGCTGAGTGCTGAAAAACTGTTGCTTTTGAACTGTGTGTTAGAGAAGACTCTTGAGAGTTCCTTAGACAGCAAGGAGGTACAACCAGTCCATCCTAAAGGAGATCAGTCATGAATATTCTTCGGAAGGACTGATGCTGACTCTGAATCTTCAATACTTTGGCCACCTGATGCAAAGAGCTGACACATTTGAAAAGACCCTGATGCTGGGAAAGAGTGAGGGCAGGAGGAGAAGGGGAGGACAGAGGAGGAGATGGTTGGATGGTATCACCCACTCAATGGATGTGAGTTTGAGCAATCTCTGGGAGATGGTGAGGGACAGGGAAACCTGGCGAGCTGCAGTCATGGGGTCTCAAAGAGTCAGACATGCCTGAGTGACTGAATAACAGCAGCAGCAAGGAGCCACGCACTTCTCAGTTCCAAGCTGTTCAGGTTCCTGCTGTCTCCATGAGGGTACAGCCCTGGGTGAGCCATGCATCTCCCGCGCTTCCCAGCTCCAAGCCCTCAGGCTCTCAGGTGGGCCATGAGCACACAGTCCCAGGTGGGCTATGTGTCTCCTAGGGGAGCTGGCCTCAGCTTGTGACACTCATGGCAGATACACACCATCCAGGATCCCAGGAAGATGCGGTTAGCGACTGCCAGTCTCCTCACGGCGTGGTGGGAGACGTGGTCTCTGTGGCCAAGATTACGGTGGCCCCTGGCTGTCAGTCTCGTGCCTCTCTGCCTCTGGGGAGGGCCGTAAAGAGTGGCTGGCTTGCTCTCCCTTTGTATTCACTAGGCGCACCAGGATCACAGTGTGGCGTTAGACCCGTCCTGTGGGAAAGGCCCTGTGTTTTTCTTTCCTCTCTGGTGTTCCCACAGTTGGGGTTGCTACAACACATTAGTCCCCTCAGAGTGTTCATAGGGCTTTCAACCCCTATCCTTACCCTGAAAGGACCGATGCAGACCACACCTGCACCCCCATCAGCTGCTGGCAGATGCAACCGTGTGAGCCGCTTCCCGCTGGTCATTGCATTCACCGGAGTTCTGTGCTGATTCTTTTTTTTTTTTAAGTTACTCTGTCTTCTGAGATTTCAAAGCTCTGCACTGACCAGGCCCCTGAGAGGGCTTTCTATCGTGTAAACTTCTTTCACTACTACGTCCCCAGAATGGGTCTCTGTCCCTAAATCCTTGGTCTCTCTTTTCGTCTTTATATTTTGTTCTACCTCATTTCAAAGAGATTGGTTTGCTGTTCTGGGTATCTGGGGTCCTTCCCCAGTGTTTAGAAGTTGTTTTGTGGAAATTGCTCCACATGCAGATGATCTTTTGATGTATTTGTGGGGAAGGAAGTGGTCTCCCAATCCTGTTCCTCCACCATCTTGGGATGCCTCCCCCACAACTGCACTTTTAACTGCTGCACTTCATTTCTTTGTAGGTATGCTCCATAATTTGTTTAATCAATCTCCTGTTGTGGGCATATGTACACATATTCACAGAGCTTCACAAATGATTAATATCACTGCAAAAAGAGAGTGAGGGCTGTGTGTGTGTGGTTCAGAGAAATTCTGTGCTGATTCTTTTTTTTTTTTAAGTTACTCTGTCTTCTGAGATTTCAAAGCTCTGCACTGACCAGGCCCCTGAGAGGGCTTTCTATCGTGTAAACTTCTTTCACTACTACGTCCCCAGAATGGGTCTCTGTCCCTAAATCCTTGGTCTCTCTTTTCGTCTTTATATTTTGTTCTACCTCATTTCAAAGAGATTGGTTTGCTGTTCTGGGTATCTGGGGTCCTTCCCCAGTGTTTAGAAGTTGTTTTGTGGAAATTGCTCCACATGCAGATGATCTTTTGATGTATTTGTGGGGAAGGAAGTGGTCTCCCAATCCTATTCCTCCACCATCTTGGGATGCCTCCCCCACAACTGCACTTTTAACTGCTGCACTTCATTTCTTTGTAGGTATGCTCCATAATTTGTTTAATCAATCTCCTGTTGTGGGCATATGTACACATATTCACAGAGCTTCACAAATGATTAATATCACTGCAAAAAGAGAGTGAGGGCTGTGTGTGTGTGGTTCAGAGAACCATCGGCTGCCTCTCCTGAGTAACTTATACAAGATCAATATGTACACATATGCCCACAACAGGAGATTGATTAAACAAATTATACACACACACACACACACACATATATATATATATACACACAAAAGCATTATTGCTTTTGATTGATTAAACAAATTATATATACATATATATACAAAAGCATTATTGCAGAAATATATATATATATTTGAGCCCTCATAAAATATTTTCTGCCCATCAGTTCCTAAAAATCAGAATTCTTGTGCATTTTAAACTGTTGAAAAAACTGACAAAAATACACAGAATGTCAAATGCTGGAATGGGAGGGCAAAAACCATTGAAAGTGGGAAAAGTCACATAAATAAATATATGGAGGAGCATAAGTCACATTCCTTTGTTTCTCCAAAGATGTTTCAGAATTGTGACCCTTTGTGTGAGCTCAAATGACAAATTCCAGCTCCTGCCACGTGAGCACAAGCTATTTGTTAGTCTCTCTTTATCCTCCTCCTGTCCTTCCAGTGATGAAATCTCCAGAGGTTAAACACTCTCATTAGTAATCTCACCAGTAGAACCCCTGAAAATCAATGTTTGCTGCCCTTTGGTTTTTAATCTTAATGGTGCTTCATCACGCACAGACCCTTCACTGTGCTATTCACAGTTTGATGAATCCAAAAGCGTGATTCAACTGTGATCAAAGAAAATAAATTTTCCACTATTTCACACACACACACACACACACACACACACACACACACACTAACCCTCCTCTTTCCACCAGCAACTGAAACTTAAAATGGAATGATCATGATATGAGATTTTCCTAAAGACCTATCCTCATGCCTTTAGTTTTATTAAAGGCATAAAAGTGCAGTCACATTTAACAGTGTTTACTTGGAGGCATGGAATGTTTACCCTTGGAAATGTATCATGCATCTCTCACCTTACTGTGAACAAAAGGGCATTGTAACTTCATGTAGTCTGGCTGCTTGCTTGAATTTAGTTCTGCACTCAAATAAAAAAAGAATGTTTGAGTATCATTCATCTTGGAATCCAAGGAACTTATTCATAGAGCTTTACAAATGATTAATATCACTGCAAAAAGAGAGTGAGGGCTGTGTGTGTGTGGTTCAGAGAACCATCGGCTGTCTCTCCTGAGTAACTTATACAAGATCAATATTTATCAATGTGAGCCAGGAATTGTGGCACACCGTAGGAGAGCCAAATGCTTCATTTTCTGTCCCTTCGCCCCTGGAAGGAGCACAGCGGAGTGATATGTCAGCACAAAGGCCACTTAAAGTGGTTGTCACTTGGTTTCTGTTGCCTTGACTGAAACTGCAAATTGCTGTCACGGATGATACTCATGACTAAGGCATAGTAGATACTTAAAATGCTTCATTTTCTGCCCCTTCGCCCCTGGAAGGAGCACAGCGGAGTGATATGTCAGCACAAAGGCCACTTAAAGTGGTTGTCACTTGGTTTCTGTTGCCTTGACTGAAACTGCAAATTGCTGTCACGGATGATACTCATGACTAAGGCATAGTAGATACTTGAAATGTATCTGTTGAGTAAATAAGTGAAGAGAAATAAGCAAACATTGTTGTCCCTGTTCACAAAGAGAAAAGAGGACTGTCCACTGAATGTATTCTTTTAAAGCAGAACACCCACTAGACCTTATGCACTGAATGAGGGCACATCTGTCACTTGGAATAACCTACTAGCCATATGCGTAAATAATTAAGATAGATAATAATGAAAATCACTGTATTCTTGACTAAAGGTTAAAAAAAGTGTTCTGGAGATACAGAGGAAGGATCAACGAATTCTGCTCAGAGATGTTTAAGAAAGATTAAGAGTCTGAAGGAGTTTAACAGGCTTGTGGTGAATGGGGAAGGGAATTTTAGGAAGAAGCAATGGCACCCCACTCCAGTACTCTTGACTGGAAAATCCTATGGACGGAGGAGCCTGGTGGGCTGCAGTCCATGGGGTCGCTAAGAGTCAGATACACTGAGCGACTTCCCTTTCACTTTTCACTTTCATGCACTGGAGAAGAAAATGGCAACCCACTCCAGTGTTCTTGCCTGCAGAATCCCAGGGATGGAGGAGGCTGGTGGGCTGCCATCTATGGGGTCACACAGAGTCGGACATGACTGAAGTGACTTAGCAGTAGCAATGGCATGAACAAAAGAAACATAAAAAGACCTTCAGATTGTATAAATGGGATATGTTGCCATAAATGATTAGAGAACTTGCATCAGTAATGACAAGTAAGTCTGATCTTTTCCATTAGAATTGGATTGTATTAGGCCTTATACACTCAACGGGTGAGATGTAACCTTTTGTAAGCAAGAGAAGATCATCATAGACATTTAAAAATGGAAGTGACATGATCAGATTTCTTGTAATGATGCATCTTTGGGGCAAGGGGTCAAGCACATTCTTGTGAGTAGGGTGTAGATGAAGCATGAACTCTCAAGCAGGGCATGCATAAAGCGCAAGAAAACAGCCATCTTGAGTGACTTGGACATACACTCCACCACTACATACTCTGCAGGACTCTTGCAATCTTGGTCCACCCCTCTTTCTTGATATCTCTGGAGTCAGGTATGTTGAGGTGCACTTCAACCAAACACCACCAATGTAATACAGACACCTGCAACTAAGACTATCAAGAATAAGTCAGGTACTTACTTATAATGTCAATTTTTCATAAAAGTCCAGAGAACAACAATAGCATTGTTGAGACCGGCTCAGCTAGCAGGGTTTCTGAAAGGGTGACACAGCAAGAGAATGAGAAACAAGACAAAAGAATTCAGAGAGAGGATCAGGGGACCAACACCGCTCCAAGGTGAAGGTACCAGAACCGAATCCAAGCCAGCTTTATCATACTTTCAGCTGTGAAAGAGTCAAACTATGACTCATGTGGCCTTCAGGACCAAAGACAAAGTGAGCATTAACCACTGAGTAATTGGGAAACAGTAATCTATAACAAATCAGACACCACGACTAATATTCTTATCTACAGATTTTCCACCAGATATGTAAAACATGTGAGTCTGAGACACCAGCTGAGAAACAGTTTGGGGCTGTTTTTCTGACCCCAAGATCATATCTTGTTTTCAAGGCTATGACCTGTTCCCTCTGGACTTGTTCCAAGAGTCTCATGCCTTAGAGCATCCAGCTTATCAATAATTATAAATTTCTTTTGCAGCCCTTGTTGGGGCCTGCTTTTCTTTCATTCTTCCTCTCTCGTACATCTCTCCCTTTTTGATTTTGCACGTGATGAGAAATGGTGAGAAATGCTAATTGCTGTTGTTTGCTTTGTTGTCTCTTGATTGTTCTTCTCCAGACTATTCAGTTCAGTTCAGTTGCTCAGTCGTGTCTGACTCTTTGTGACCCCAACATGACAAACACATAATTAACAGCACTCCCATAACCAGAGCAATTCCGTATCCAAATGTCTTGATCTGTTTTAAGGGATTAAGAGAAGAAAGATTATCAGCAACAGTATCAAGAAAATCTGATCCAGAAATTACATTGAGATGTTTGTTAAAAGCTTTTAATATATCTTGTTGTAGATCTTGCATATCTACAGAAATATTACCTTGGTTCAATAGGTGTTGTTTAACTTTATCCCATTTGAATTGTGTCTTGTTATATTTGAAAGCTGTTACACAAAAGGAAGTATAGTTCCAATCACATCTTAGTCTCACTTGTTTTTGTAAACTGACTAGTTGGTCTCCTTGGGAGGCCAACTTTCCATCAATTTTTTGTTGAATGGTCCAAAGGACATCAGCATCTTTATGCCATTCTTGTATAAAATGAACTGTCTGTATAGAGTTATGAAGAGCCATTCCAGCTATGCCTGCCATAGTGGTAGTAGCAATAATGCCTAAGATGGCAGCAATTAGCAATCCCAGAAAACGTTTAAGATTTTTCAATATTTATTCAATAACATAATGTAGGGCTTTCTTCGCAAGGTCGTTGTAAATCAACTGGAACCCATATGCCAGTTCTGGTTTTAAGAATGTAAATACTCTGCCAACTTTCACTAAAAGGAATGGTATTATTTATACATGTATAAAATGAACAATTAAGACATGTTACTAATCCCAAATTGGGATCATAGTTTGCTGGTCCAATCATATAAACAAAAGGAATTCTTATACAAGTCTGAATAGTGTGGGTAGAGTTTTCTGTAAAATTAAAGGTAGCTTTGGGTCATTAAAATACATTCAGCATATCGTCCTTTCCAAGAGATTAGTTGTTTTAATCCCATGGGTATTTTCATATTTCATCAGGAAAGGGATAATGAGCTAAACAAGGCATGGGGGAGCTAATTCCACCCCATGTCATATGAGGGGTTGACTATCATAAGTACTAAATGCCTTATCATTATATACTCATGGGGAAGACACTTTAGATTCTATAAGTTTAGGGGTTCCTTGGGTCCCCAATTGATAATGGAGCCTTCCGCAACATTTAATAAGTGCTCTTCTGATCCTTTACATAATTTCCAACGTAACCAATTTTAAACACCATGGCTAATTTCAGCAACACAATCAGGAAGGTCAGGTGGATTCATCATGCTGGAAGTTTCCTCTTTTTCTAAAAAAGTAAGGGCAGTTAACAGAAAGAGGAAGTCTTATCCTCATTTGATTCTTTGACAACTGACAGCCACTTTTGATATCCTGTTTTAATACATATACTTCCAAACCAATACAAATAGCAGTGGCATCAGAGCCAATAGTATAATCAACTGACTACCTTCTTCTTCCTTTACAGTCTATTTTAATGTATCCTAATTTTCCACTTGGGTGACATCTCATATCTGTCTTTTTATTAGCCTTAGACAATGCTTGAGCCAGAAGTTGCATTTTATATAGTTCTGACCCAATATCCTGGCAAACTTTAAGATATTCTTCTAGAGGGGCACCCTGTGCTTTGAGAGGCAGAATCACCTTTTTACATTCTGAGTTAGCATTGTCATAAGCAAGAACTTGCATAGCAAATCTCTCAAACCAGGTTGTGAGACTGTTTTATTTAAATTTTGATGTAGCCTGGCAATAAAATCTACGTAAGGTTCCCCATTTGATTGTTTAATTTGGATAAATGAAACTGAGACTTGTCTGGGTGGATTTATTCTCTCCCAGGCTTTTAAACATATCATTCTCACTTGAGTGAGTAATTGATCATCCAGCTGTAACTGAGCCTGAATGGCAAAATGTGTCCTGCTACCCATTAGCTGATCAAGTGTTATATCAACTGGTGGGTTGGCTGTCACATTTCTGCAAGCTTGTTGATTTGCCTCACCTTGCCACCAAGTCCTAAACTGTAAAACTTCCAGGGTGGATAGGCAAGTTCTGGCTCTCATTTCCCAATCATAAGGAATTAGCCATTCAGCTTGTGAAAGTCCCTGAATTAGTCCCATGGTATAAGGAGAATTAGCTTCATATTGTGCACATGCCTGTTTTATCTTCTTTATGGTTTTAAATGGTATGGCGTTATAATCACAGTGCATTCCTCCTTGTGGGAATTGAGGATCTGGTGGGATCTGAGTTACAGCCACAGGGAGAACAAAAGCGTCTTCATCCGCCTGCAATTGTGTCATACAAACTCCCTTTTGTAAAGATGTCCTTTTATTAGGCACAGTTATCCGTGGTTTAAAAGCAAATCCGTCATCCCAAGGGGTTTCAGATTGAAAGGAGGGGGCTCGACCAAAGGTGCAGTTGGTTGAGTGAGAAAGATCTGTTCTTGACTTTTCTCATTTTTCTCATTCTTTTGGCTCTTCATTTTTATTGATTGTTTCTCTTCCTCATCCACCTGTGTTATCGTATAAGTTCGTTTCCTCCATTTGCTCTTGAATATGTTCCACAGAGTCCCCTGAATCCGAGGTTTTGGATTGCAGCGGTCCTAAAGCTGTGCTAAGAAGATTCCCTTCTGACCATATAGACAGAGGCATGTTTTTGCTGCCTTGGTAGGCACGGCGCAGGCAACGCGTAACTTCCTGTCATTCCTCATGCCTCAAAGTTCCTTTATCTTGATCTGGCCAGTAGCAATATTTTTCAATGGAAGAAAACAATTCTAAAAGAGTGAGATATCTCAACCCCCAAACTTCTTAACAAAGTTTCTAGCACTGGCATATAGTCACCATGCTGAGAAGGATTCTGCCCCATTGTTACCCTGGTGGACAAATCCGCAGGGGTGTACTTACCAAGTACTTTCCTCGTAGGTCGAGTGGGCAGGATTTCCCTGCCTTCGCGGCTGCTAGGAGCTAACCTCGCAGGCTGGATTCACTTTCCATCCCTGTTCGGGCTCCACTTGTTGAGACCGGCAAGCAGGGTTTCCGAAAGTGCCATAGGCGAGAGACTGAGAAACAAGATAACAAGAATTCAGAGAGAGAATCAGGGGAGCAACACCTCTCCAAGGTGAAGGTGCCAAAACTGAATCCAAGCCATCTTTAATACACTTTCAGCCATGAAGGATTAAAGTGAGCATTAACCACTGAGTTATTAGGAAATACTAATCAATAACAAATCAGTAACCACGACTAATATTCTTATCTACAGATTTTCCACCAGATACGTAAAACACGTGACTCTGAGACGCCAGTTGAGAAACAGTTGGGGTTGGTTTTCCAACCCCAGGATCATATCTTGTTTTCAAGACTATGACCTGTTCCCTCTGGACTTGTTCCAAGAGTCTCATGCCTTATCTGCTATTCTAAGTACTTCAGTCGTGTCTGACTCTGTGTGACCCCATAGATGGCAGCCCACCAGGCTCCCCCATCCCTGGGATTCTCCAGGCAAGAACACTGGAGTGGGTTGCCATTTCCTTCTCCCATGCTTGAAAGTGAAAAGTGAAATGGAAGTCGCTCAGTCGTGTCTGACTCTTCCCGACCCCGTGGACCGTAGCCTACCAGGCTCCTCTGTCCATGAGATTTTCCGGGCAAGAGTACTGGAGTGGGGTGCCATAGCCTTCTCCACTCATGCTTTATAGCATCCAGCTTATCAATAATTATAAATTTCTTTTGTGGCCCTTGCTGGGGCCTGCTTTTCTTTTAATCTTCCTGTCTCCTACAAGCATCTTGCTGTAGACTCAGCAATTAGATTAGACTAATACGACAGTGAGGCCGCCACTGTCATCCAACCTGCAAAGAGGTTTCCCTCCACTCAGACAGGGAGTGAAATATAAGATGCTTAACAGGTACAATACAGGGGGAGACCATGAGCTTTAAGCAAATACAAGCTGTAACAGCGTTCTGAGGAAACACCACCCCTGCCTCTGGTTTCTCTCTTGGCCTGCTGAACCATACTGCCGTCTACCCTGAGTCCCCACAGCCAGGGCCAGATGCTGGGACAGTCTATACTATCTGCACACCGTCTGGTGGAGGAGGACAGACAGGAAAGGACAAATGGGATTCCACTTGTTTATCAAGTCTAGCACTGTCTCTATGGAATGCTGCTTTGAGAAGGGCTTCAGTATTGCACCTGGACTCAGGAAGAAAGTCTCCCATAGGAAAGAAGCAGTGGTTATCATCCATGTAAGAAAGGAAAGAAGAGAAGGAGGCAACTGGCATACGCTAAGCATTTGCCATCCCTGAATTAGCAGAATGTTGGAAAACCTTGGTGAGAAATCGTTGCCATATGTCCTAATTTATGTCAATCTCAATGTGTAATGGGATTACACATTGTGAAGAGAGCATATTTAAATATTTTATACTATATACTAAATATATTAAAATGTGATTAAAATTTTTATATGTTCTGTATATACTCCTGCATATAGAGTACTTCATGAATCACGTGAGATTTAACACAAAAAAATAGAGGATGACTTTATAGTTTAAGGTAAGATCCTGGGGGATTTCCCCTGATGATCTAGTGGTTAAGAATCCATGCTTCCAGGAAAAGAGGTATCTTACTGGGGTGCCAGTTTCTCTGGTCAATAAAATAAGATCCCACATGACATGGGGTGTGGGAAAGAAAAGAAAAAAGATAGGATGCAGGAGAAATTAGACTATTAAGTAAAACAGTGAATAGAAGCAGGAAAGTAAGCTGAGAGTGATAAGGAGGTGAAAAGGAAGGTAATTTCAGTATTGGACATAAAAGTTCTAGATTCAGAGAGGATTTGCAGAGAGAGATTCTCAATAAAGTGTTTGAAATCTAGGGTTGAAGTCCAGATGAATGTTCTGGGGGTAGAGAAATAAACTTGGGATTCTTCAGAATATGGGCAACATTTCATGCACTGCATGAATAATATCTCTCAAGAAGAAATCCTAATGAACACCAATGTTTGAGTAATGAACAGAAGAAAAGGAAGATCCATATGGATGATTTACCATACCTACAAAGTGTATTCACAATTTGAGAAAAATGTGAAATTGTCTCTCAAGCTTTCACTTGCCACTCATGCACATGGAGAAACAAAGAGGGTGTCTAGTTTTTACCCTGATAGACTAGCTTGTTTCCCACTCTAGGAAAGGTCGATTAAATTTATCACAATCTATTTGAAAGACTGGGGAAACTACAATGAAAGTAGTGACCTAGGGGCTAAAAAACCAGGGAGAAATGCAAATGGATGAATAGGTTACTAAGGCTTTACACTTCCTCTTGAGGTTTTTACTAATTTATAAGTCAAGGCAAAGAAGCTGAGAAGCTAAGCAGAGCTTAAATGGTATTAGGGAGGTTGTATCTTCTTGGAGAAATGTCTATATAGGTCTTCTGCCCATTTTTGATTGGGTTGTTTGATATTGAGCTGTATGAGCTATTTGTATATTTCAGAAATTAATGACTTTTTGATTGCATAATTTGCAAATATTTTCTCCCATTCTGTAGATTATCTTTTTGTTGTTGTTGTTTTTTTGTGCTTTCCTTTGCTGTGCAAAATCTTTTATGTTTAATTAGGCCTCATTTATTTTCTTTTGCTTTTGTTTCAATTACTCTAGGAGATGGATCCAACAAATATTGCTGTGATTTATATCAAAGACTCTTTTTACTATGCTTTCTTCTAGGAGTTTTATACCATCTGGAATTAACTTTAGGTCTTTAGTCCATTTTGAGTTAATTTTTTGGTATGGCTTAGAGAATGCTGTCATTTCATTCTTTGACAAGTAGCTGTCTAGTTTTCCTAGCAGCAATTTTTGAAGAGGTGGTGTTTTCTCCATTGTCTTCTTGCTTCCTTTGTCGTAAATTAACTGACCAAAAGTAAGTGGGCTTATTTTTGGGATTTGTATCCTGTTCAATTGATCTATGTCAACATTTGTATCTATTTGGTTTTTGTGCTGGTACCACAGTTTTGATAACTATAGCTTTATAATATAATCTGAAATAAGGGAGCCTGATTCCTTCAGCTCTACTTTTTAATTGCTTTGGCTATTCAAGGTCTTTTGTATTTCTATACAAATTAAAAATAATTGTTTTAGTTCTGTGAAAGACTTAGACTTTAAAAAACTGGAATTTCTATGTCCAAAATATTAGAAAAGAAGATTATTCATGTGTGGAGAAATGTCTACATAGGTCTTCTGCCCATTTTTGATTGGGTTGTTTGGTATTGAGCTGTATGATCTATTTGGATATTTCAGAAATTAATGTCTTGTCAATTGCATGACATGTAGATTAGATGAAAATTTTTAGCTGTAAACTAGAATAGGTTTTAAAAAAAGAAAGTAAAATTATGGAACTGAAAAAAAGAAAAACTGAAATTAGCAACTCAATATAAATTCCTAATTATGAAGTTAACACAAGTGTTGTTCAGTCATTCAATCCTGTCCAACTCTTTGTGACCCCTTGAACTACAGCACACCTTCACTATTTCCCAGAGTTTGCTCAAACTCGTGTCCATTTAGTCATTGATGCCATCTAACCATCTCCTGTGAGGTGAGAATTAAGGCATGTGAAAATAATTCTGTTGGAAATACACATATAGAATCATGGAGATAACATAATATTGGAAAATACAGATGTATCCAAGAAACATATGGATGAAGATAAAAAATTCTAAAATCTGTGTAATTATGACATCATAAAAGTGAGAGAAGATAATAAAGCAGAATGTTTGAAGAAATACTGGTGGGCTTCCCAGGTGGAGCTAATGGTAAAGTACCCACCTGCCAATGCAGGAAATGTAAGAGGTGCAGGTTCGATCCCTGGGCCAGAAAGATCCCCTGGAGGATGGCGTGGCAATCCACTCCAGTTTTCTTGCCTGGAGAATCTCATGGACAGTGGAGTCTGGTGGGCTACAATCCATTAGGTCACAAAGAGTCGGACACAACTGAAGCTACTTAGCATGCATCAGCACTGGTAGAAAAACTTCTAAAATACAAACAGCAAGCAGAAAAACCTTTGAATAAAACACATTTCAATTCATCACAATCCTAAATAATGAAAAAAAAAATAAAAAAAGCTGTTAAAGGGGAGAAAAGATACTTTAGCTTAAAAAAAATCCTAAGGCTTGCTACAAATCAGAATTTTTTTCGAGGAAAGCAAATTGATAGACATTTACCACTATACCACTGCCTGAGGTCTATCATTGATGCCCAGGACTACACAGAGCCAGAAAAAAGTAAGTTGCCTATCGGAAACACAAACCATCGGGAAGCCTGACTCCATTACTGGAATTCAGCCACTATTTCATTCAATCATTGTGTAATTGGAAACATTCTACCTGGGCCCACAGTGGACCCCAATCTATATATTATGTCCAGCAAAAGGGTAGGAAAAACATCTAACTCTATGAAGATAACTCGCCTCAGTTCTTGAAAATTCTCTCCTGTCTCAAGTGGATCTCTAACCAGTTGAGGGCAGAGGGGATTAAGATAAGCCTCCAAGCTAAACCTGAGTACTAGGCAGGAACCTTGATATACTCTGACTTTTGGATGAGAATGTTGATATCCCTGCTACAGTCTTTGCATTTATAGAGGTAATATCAACTAGTCTGTTCCCTTTCTTATATTTAAAGGGACAGGGAAAACTTGTCAGGATCATCATAAAAGGTAGTTTTGTGGGAGAGAAAGGGAATCCCCAGTTGAGTCCTACCTGTGTTCCTAAGTCCTACACAGATCATGGATGAGTGTTACTCTGTTAATGACTCAGAAGACATTTGGTGCACTTTCCCTGTGTTCAAAATGAAATTTACATACTTTTACAGGAAAACAAAGCATATCAGAACATGTGAAGTCATGAAGGGAACCGTGGTTTTAATAGTGGGAGTCTCTTCTTCATTCAAGCGCTTTCCTTTGATGAAGGAGTTGGGCTATCCTGGAGCCTTCAAAAATGAGCTGTAAACAACAGTTGAATCCTTAGGGCAATGAAATCATGCTGGAGGGTTACAGTGACTTTTTTCATCATCACTATCACCACTAATGCTACTTGAAAACCACTGTGTTGACAGCAGCTATGTTCATGAAGGACTGAGCTCTCAAGCATGCATGGAACTAATACAATGCAGATATTTTTTTCCTTTAATTTTTATTGGAGTGTAGTTGGTTTACAGTGTTTTGTTAGTTTCCAGTGTACAGCAAAGTGAATCAGTTATACATATACAAATATCCACTCATTTTTAGATTCTTTTCCGATGTCAGTCATCACAGAGTATTGAGTACAGGTCCCTGTGCTATCTGGCAGTTGCTTATAAGTTGTTTTATATATAGTAGTAAGTATACGAAAATCCCAGTCTCCCAGTTTACACATTTTCTTATTTTGCCAGACACTGCAGTGTTCCCCTCCCTGGTGTTGGTATCACAGAGAGTGTGTGTGACAATTCCAGGCTCCCTCCACTCTTGGCTAATATTTCTATTGATAGAAACTATCAACATTCTGGGGTGTCCTGGTCTCTCTATGCCTTTCTTGCTTGACACCTGACAAGACTGACATAAGTATCAGAATCGTATCTATGATTTTGATTTAAGGTGGACTCTCATCCTTGCCATTTCCTCTGGGAGCAAAGAAAATCCTTGTCTCCTAATCACCTTTTCTACTGGTAAGCTTAAGAGAACTCTGTCTTTTATAAAATAGTAAATCTCTGACTGATACCCCATTCATGTTAATACAAAGCTCTGCAGGAGATGAGACTGACCTTGTTTTTTAAACATTCTGCATGAAACCAGTGTTCAACCAAGCAATAAGATTACAGCTGAATTGTATAGAAACAAATATCATAGCCTGAAGAGATCGGTGAACTGTGCTGCTTTTTCGGTTTAAATCATCTTTCAGCATTCTCAGGAGTTAAGATGCTAGAGTAGATGAGAGTTAAGAAAATTGCTAAGTGCATAGCAGTTATCTTGAATTTAATTTATTCCATTTGAAAATTCAGTGATCCAACTCCCTCTGACTAAAGCAAATTACAATACTTTTAAGCTATTTAGAGCATTTTCTTTTTGTGTCAGGAATCATTTTACTATCCATTACCAAATTATAACCTCTTAAAATGCTAAGAGTAAATAAAGTTTTTATTAGTGACAATGATAAATGCAGTGTTAGTGAGAGTAATGGTTTAAAGGATGATGACGATGATGTTCATTCCTAGATTCTAGGTCTGTGATAGGTTATTTACATACATTACAGCACTTAACTTTTCCAACAGTCTTAAGTCAGAGAAATAAGACCTACATATGTGAAGTGACTTGTCAAAGGTCACACAGCCTGTAAATACTAGGTTACATTTTGGAATCAAAGACTTTTGTCTTCTCAGATTCTTTGATTTATGTACTGGCAAATCTGATGCATAAAATGCCCTTCCTTCTCCCAAGATGATGCATCTCACTTTTATCAGAACTTGGATTAACCTCACCTCTTCTAAGAAGCATCCGCTGCCACCTATCACCTTGAATTTTAGGAAAAACTATTTAACATGAGTTTGTTCATCCATGGAAGAGAGATAAAAATACGTGCCTCAGGAGTTGTTGCAAGGATCAAGGGAATCAACTTTAAAAATCTGGCTAACAGCACATGCTTTCCTGATTATGACTTATTTTTTATACTGCCTGTTAGACTTTCTATGCTTAGTCCTAATCATGAGGAAAGCAAGCAACAAAAAGAGAGTCATATTAAGCCAAGGCTCACAGGATTTTGACGTCAGCAGCTTGTTCCAGTTTACGCATATTAATGACAAGTTGTAATCTTAACTCTCTGTCCAAAGCTCTTATCAGTTTTGCACTGAACCTTAATCTTGTCACTGCTAATGGATAATTAAATATCTTAAAGGAAGAGATCCAAAGAGAAGTGAAAAGCAGAACTCTAGGAGTTCAGTCTTGGCATGAAGCAAAGCTTATATATCCTCAGAGAACAGAACATTTCCCTAGCACATTTAAGGTATAGTTTTCAAGATGCTTGATTAATAGATTTGAGCCTATTGGTCATCAGGCAACTGTTCCAACATATTCCGTCAATGCCTGATGAGGCAGTGGCATCCAAGAAATACTGAAATAATGCAAAGAGAGTAAAGACCCAGCCAACCCTGAATGCTGCATCAGTAGTTTCGTCCGACCTTGGCTTAAAGAAGACGTTTTGTAAAAACAAAACAAAACAAACAAAAACAAAAACAAAAAAATGAACAACTATATATTTCCTTCTGTTTCCAAAAGAGAAGCTGTAATTTAACATGAAAAGAATAATATTTAAGGGTTCACTTCACAGTCCTCAAAATAGTAGTTGTCTTTTTCATCTTTTCTCTCCTCCCATGAAAGAGTCATCTTTTTCCTTAAAACAAACAAAATCTTCTTATGACTTGAGACTGAGTTGAGTCTTATTTTTCTTTTACTTGGAAAGTTTCTCTAGGTATGACTTTCTATCTGCTGTCTGTTGGCACCATGGCACCCCTTAGAGTAAGCAGGGTTAGTTTCATCATCTCTATTTTATAGATTGGGGAAGGAAGCTTGGAAAATGTGACATAGCCAGATGTCTCTGCTTGTAAGTTGTGGGGCCAGGACTAAAGTCTGTAAGTTCTGACTGTGGTTTCCAAAAGCCAGAGGTCCTCATAGAGCTTCTGTTTGCACTTTTGTTATTATTGCTGTTGTTGTGTCTGTATGTGTCCTCCAGACATAGGGAGTATAGAGATTCACTATCCTGAGTCATAAAAAAATGAACCCCAAGACACTGAAACTGTTACTACCTAGAAATTTACCTTCTGGTTGGCCTATAAGTGACATTATCCTGAACAGAAAACAAAGTTCCTGTAACTAGATGCTGGGAAGACTGAGCAAGCTGATGATAGAACTTGCATGGGAGTCAACAGAGAAGAATCCACCCTGTGAAATCCAAGGCCCTGGTTTTTCCAGCTGCTGAGACAATCAGGGCTGGGGGGACTGTCCCATGAATGGTATGTGGTTTTGTGAAGTTCCTCACTGAGTGCTCTATTAAAGAGATTTTATTACCTGCTACTGCCTTGATCACAGGAGTAAACTAGATCTACTCATTGTCCCTAAAAGATGACAGGGCCAAGACAAGTTACACTGTCACTGCTCATGAGATTTTCAGGGCCTCATTGTGGATGGATGTAATATTTGAAAATGTGTTCTAGGGACCTGGATCAAGTTTCTCTAATTCCCAAAGAGTCAATTAGAGGTAACCATAGTCTGGAGAGAAATTGGGATCAAAAACCTGAAGACTGAGCCATGTGTTAATCTTATAGGGCAAGACTAGGATAAAATAATAGCTAGGCCGTGTGAGTTGGTATACAAGAGATCAGGAGAATGAAAGTAAGAACTGATGCATGCAATAGGGGAAATTAGATGGTTCTGTGAGCAAACACTGAATACCTTGGATTTGTGTGTGTTTGTGTGTGTTTGGTTACAACTAAGCTGCCAGAGCTTATCAGAGCAAGTTGGAGAGTTTCTGCCAAGTTACTCACCCTTCCTTCCCTCCTATCAATTACTACAGTTCTCAAATTCCCTGCAAGTCTTAGTTCTAATCATTTTCTCCTGCAGAGAATTATTCCAAGCCACCTAGAAGATAAGGACCTTGCTCCGTTGAAATATATTCCAAACAGCTCTGTATCTTCATTTCTTTTGTTATATATGAAGTCTATTCTCCAACAAGAATATAACCTTATTAAAGCAAAGGTGAGAATGTGATGCCCTTTGAAAATCCCCAAGGCCTTAGTAAAATAATCATTAAAATTGTAGCAAACACACATTTGAGTCTTGAATGTGCCATGCTCTCCTCTGAGCACTTTCATTCATCTCATTTGCTCCTGGCAACAACAACCTGTACCACTCTATTATTATTATTCTATTTTATGTATGAGGAAACTTAGTCCTGGAGAGTTTCAAGCTATATCCTTGAGGTTTCTTAGTTTCAACTGCTGAGATGTTAATTTCTGCATTCTCCCCAGGCCTAGGACAATTTATTCCAGGCTTCTCCTGGCTCAGATGCCAAGGAAGTAGGTGTTACATGCATTCTGAATATAGCACCTGGATGTAGGGAGATGCTTGTCTGATGATTCACACTTTTAAATAAAATAGCAAAATGCTGGCTGGACTTCTTCAGTGTACCAGTCCTGGGATGTGGTCACTGTGGTTCCAAAACAAACTTGGATGATATTCCTGCTCAAATAATATAATTTTCACATTCACTGGGAAGTATTAGACAGTAGTCTTGTGATCACAGTCCTTGTCCAACACCTGCCAAAAGCTGGCTCATGCTTTGGTTCCCTCTTTGTTGAAAGAAAAAACAAGACTGGGAGCTGACTGTGGCTCAGATCATGAACTGCTTATTGCCAAATTCAGACTTAAATAGAAGAAAGTAGGGAAAACCACTAGACCATTCAGGTATGACCTAAATCAAATTTGTTATGATTATACAGTGGAAGTGACAAATAGATTCAAGGGATTATATCTGATAGACAAAATGCATGAAGAACTATGGATGGAGGTTTGTGACATGTATAGGAGGCAGGGATCAAGACCATTCCCAATAAAAAGAAATGCAAAAAGGCAAAATGGTTGCCTGAGAAGGCCTTACAAATAGCCGAGAAAACAAGAGAAGCTAAAGGCAAAGGAGAAAAGGAAAGATACACCCATCTGAATGCAGGGTTCTAAAGAATAGCAAGGAGAGATATGAAAGCCTTCCTCAGTGATCAGTGCAAAGAAATAGAGGGAAACAAAAGAATGGGAAAGACCTGAGATCTCTTCAAGAAAATTAGATACCAAGGGAACATTTCGTGCCCAGATAGGCACAAAAAGGACAGAAAAAGTGTGGACCTAACAGAAGCAGAAGATATTAAGAAGAGGTGGCAAGAATACACAGAACTATGTAAAAAAGATCTTCATGACCCAGATAACCATGATGGTGTGATCATCCACCTAGAACCAGACATCCTAGAATGTGAAATCAAGTGAGCCTTAGGAAGTAATACTATAAACAAAACTAGTGGAGGTGATGGAATTCCAGTTGAGCTATTTCAAGTCCTAAAATATGATGCTGTTAAAGTGCGGCACTCAATATGCCAGTAAATTTGGAAAACTCAGCAGTGGCCACAGGACTAGAAAAGGTCATTTTTCATTCCAATCCCAAAGAAAGGCAGTGCCAAAAAACGTTCACATTATCACACAATTGCACTCATCTCACATGCCAGCAAAGAAATGCTCATAATTCTCACAGCCGGACTTCAACAGTACATGAACTGTGAACTTCCATATGTTCAGGCTGGCTTTAGAAAAGGCAGAGGAACCAGATATCAATTGCCAACATCCACTGAATCATAGAAAAAGCAAGAGAGTTTCAGATAAAACATCTACTTCTGCTTAATTGACTATACCAAAGCCTTTGACTGTGTAGATCACAACAAACTCTGGGAAATTCTTAAAGAAATGGGAATACCAAACCATCTTACCTGCCTTCTGAGAAATATGTATGCAGGTCAACAAGCAACAGTTAGAACAGGGCATGGAACAATAGACTGGCTTCAAATTGGGAAAGGAATAAATCAAGGCTGTATATTGTCACCCCACTTATTTAACTTATATAAAGAGTATATCAGAGGAAACACAAGCTGGAATCAAGATTGCTGGGAGAAATATCAACAACCTCAGATATGCAGATGACACCACCCTTATGGCTGAAAGTGAAGAACTAAAGAGCCTCTTGATGAAAGTGAAAGAGGAGATTGAAAAAGCTGGCTTAAAACCCAATATTCAGTAAACAAAGATCATGGCATTCGGTCACATCACTACATGGCACATAGATGGGAAAACAGTAGAAACAGTGAGAGACTAATTTTGGGTGGCTCCAAAATCACTGCATATGATGACAATAGCCATGAAATTAAAAGACACTTGCTACTTTGAAGAAAACCTATGACAAACCTAGACAGCATATTAAAGAGCAGACACATTACTTTGCTAACAAAGGTCCATACAGTTAAAGCTATGGTTGTTCCAGTAGTCATGTACTGATGTGAGACTTGGATTATAAAGAAAGCTGAGCGCCAAAAAATTTGATGCTTTTGAACTGTGGTATTGGAGAAGACTCTTGAGTCCCTTGGACTGCAAGGAGATCAAACCAGTCCACCCTAAAGGACATCAGTCCTGAATATTCCTTGGACGGACTGATGCTGAAGCTGATACTCCAATACTTTAGCCATCTGATCCGAAGAACAGACTCATTTGGAAAGACCTTGATGCTGGAAAAGACTGAAGGGAGGAGGAGAAGATGATGACAGAGGATGAAATGGTTGGATGGCATCAATGACTCGATGGACATGAGTTTGAGCAAGCTCCAGGAGTTGGTGATGGACAGGGAGGCCTGGTGTGCTGCTGTCTATGGGGTTGCAAAGAGTCAGACGTGACTGAGCCACTTAGCTGAACTCAACTTGTTGAAAGCAGCACAAGGGAAGGTGGGATGTCTTCTTTAGCTACAAATATATACTAAGAGAGAAGTTGGGTGAGTGGTCAACCTAAGTACTGATTCAACCATTACTTAATGAGCACTTAGTATATATTGAACATTATCCCATATCCTAATATAGTGGTCTTCCCAGGAGCTCTGTGTGGTGAGTGTCACTGTCCAAGTTTTACAGCTGTTGCAATAGATTCACTAGTCCTAAGTACTTGTCAAAGTCATTCAACTACTAGAATGGAAGGGATCTCATTCCTGGTTCCCTGTTCTTGCTGTCACATAAATGTGCTGCTAGCTCACATTGTGGTGAATAAGTGAGGGATGGAGGGGAAATATAAAAAAGATGAGGAGACTGATTCAAGATGGTAGAATAGAAGAATGTGCATTCATTTCTGCCACAGCAAGTAAAAACTAGTTGTTGAACAACCACTGACAGGCAGACACTGGAACCCACCAAAAAAAGATGCCCCACATCCAAGGACAAGGGAGAACCCACAACAAAATGGTAAAAGAGGCACAATGTTGATAAAATCAAATCCTGTACCTTCTCAAACTGGAGAACAATAATAGTACAAAAGTTCTTGCAATGTTGTGAAGGTACTAAGCCCCATATCAGGCTCCCCAGCCTGGAGATTTGGCCAAGGAACAAGAAATCTTCAGAGAATCTGACTTTGACCAGCAGGATTTGATTACAGAGCTTTGATAGGACTTGGGGAAACAGAGATTCTTGGAGGGCACCGACAAAATTTTGTGAATACCAGGACCCAGGGGAAAGGAGCAGTGACTCCACAGGTGACTGAGCCATACTCACCTGAGTGTTTGAGGGTCTCCTGCAGAAGTGTGGGTTGGCAGTGGCCTGCCACGGAATGGGGACACAGGCAGACCAGTCCTGGGAGATGCATCTTGGCATAAGTCCTCTTGGAGGTCACCAATAACCTTCCTATAGAGGCCTATAGATTCCAAGACTGGGTTGCCTCAGGCCAAACAACTAATAGGGAGGGAGCACAGCTCCATCCATCAACAGACAATTGAACTGAAGTTTTACTGAGCATGGCATTGCCTACAAGACCAAGATCCAGTTTTACCTACAGCCAGTCCCTTCCATCAAGTTGCTTGCACAAACCTCATATCCTCATCCATCATAAGGCAGAGAGAAGAAATAAAAACTACAGTCCCATCAGCCCCCAGAAATAATACCACAATCACAAAAAGCTACCCAAAGTGAAAAGAAATAGGATAATGCCCCAGTTAAAGGAACAAGATAAATCCCTAGAAAACCAACGAAATAAAGTGGAGATAGAAAACCTCCCATAAAAAAGAATTCAGAATAATGATAGTGAAGATGATTCAGGATCTCAGAAACAGAATGGAAGCAAAGATTGAGAAGATGCAATAAATGTTTACCAAGGACCTAGAAGAACTAAAGAAAGAACAATTAGAGATTAACAATACTCTAGAAGGAATCAATAACAGAACATCTGAGGCAGAAGAGAGGATAAATGACCTGAAAGATAAAACGGTGGAAGTTGAAGCTGCAAAACAGAATATAGAAAAAAGAATGAAAAGAAATGAAGATGGCTTAACAGAACTCTGGGTCAGCATTAAATACACCAATATTCACATTATTGGAGTCCCAGAGGAGAAGAAAGAGAAAAAGGACCTAAGAAAATATTTGAAGATATGCTAGCTGCAGACTTCCCTATCATGGGAAAGAAAATAGTCAGCCATGTCCAGGAAGCACAGAGAGTCCCAGGCAGGATAAATCCAGGGAGGAACACACCGAGGCACATGGTAATCAAAATTACAAAAGTTAAAGACAATTTTAATAAACTATTAAAAACAACAAGGGAAAAAAAAACAACAACACATAAGGCAAAGCCCATAATGTTATCAGCCAATTTCTCACAGAAACTCCACAGGCCAGAAGGGATGGCATGACATATTCCAAGTGTTAAAAGGAAGAACCTACAATCAAGAATACCCATCAAGGCTCTCATTCAGATTTGACAGAGAAATCAAACGCTTTTCAGACAAGCAAGAGAACTTAGCACCATATATCCAGAGAAAAACATGGCCTGAAAATATACATGCACCCCAATGCTCATTGAAGCACTGTTTATAGTAGCCAGACATGGCAACAACCTACATGTTGTTTAAGGAATGCTTGATAACATTCCTTATATATATACTGCAGCTTGTTTTATATACATACATACAATACAGTATTACTCAGCCACTAAAAATAATGAAATAAAGCCATTTGCAGTGACATGAATGGACTTAGAGGATGTCATGCTGAGTGGAGTAATAAAGATAATGATGATAACAACATCACCACTCTCATTTACTGAGTTCTCACCATGTGCTGGGCATCATGGGAACACTTTCCAAGGATCGTTTCAGCCCATCCTCACATCAACCACTTGAAGAAGGCTCTAGTACTTCCCTCATGTTACAAAGAGGGAAAATGATTACTCAGAGCTAAGTCATTAATTAAAGATAACCAAAGAAAGCACCAAGAGCTGAGCCCAAGCATTTTGTCACGGTTGCCATATATAATATTAACAATAGCAGCTATATATAACACTAACAGCTATGTATAACATACAATAACAGCTATACCTGCACATACATTGTATGGGTTCTGGATTGGATTCTCTCCTTTCCTGGGTCTTGAACCTGAGCACCAAGAGAGGAGTGAGGCAAGCAATTTTGGAAAAGTAAGTCAGACTGCCAACATTGCCAACAGGACTCACTAAACCAAAGTCACAGTTCTCAGCCCTAACCCCTGTATTCTAAAGATGACTTAGGTAAACTGCAGACAGACACTAGGGCAGATGATGGAGTTATTGAGATGAAACCTCACCTGGTCTGGAGATCAGGATGTCCAGGGAGGCATTTACCTGTGTCAGGAAGTCCTTCTTATCCATCTGATGGTGAGTCAACTGAAGGGGACATGTGGGTACCTGGCCCAATTTTTGAAGGTTCAGAACCCTGTCACTGAGATGTGGGAAGGACCCTTTTGTTCTGACACCTCTTCTGGAAGATAACCAGTGATATGCCCTGTACAGTCTTGGGAATTGTCACCCTGCCCCACGAGAGCAGTGGAAACTCCTTGCAGAATGTTTGAGTCAGAGTCATGCCTGGCAAGACATGGAGGGAAATAGAAGGAATGGCAGATTGAAGATTAGTTTTATATCCAGCTATTAAGATACTAACAGAAGCAGGGCTGTTTTGTGTGGGTACACTATTTGTAATACATTTCCCTTTCCCTTCTCATTAAAAGGAGACAACTTTTAAACATTATTATAGAAACATTAGAAACAGTTTAACAAAGAAAATGTTCACATTCTCTTTTGGTTCTTTATGATCCTTGCTACTCTTTGCTCATATACCATCCATTTTTATGTGACTGTGGTCATAGAAAGGAAACTGAAAGGTGAAAGTGAAACGTGAAAGTGAAAGGGAAGGTTGCTCAGTCATGTCTGAATCTTTGAGACCTCATGGACTATACAGTATGGGATTCTCCAGGGCAGAATACTGGAGTGGGTGGCCATTTCCTTCTCCAGGGGATTTTCCCAACCCAGGGATCAAACCAGGGTCCCCTGCATTGCAGGTGGACTCTACCAATTGAGCTATGAGGGAAGCCCCAAAGGGGAAACTGGCTGCATCCGCTGGGAATCGAACCAATGTGGTAGGCAAGAATTCTACCACTGAACCACCCATGTACTGCATAGACTGAGTCAGTGGGAATGGCAAGCCACTCCAGTATCCTTGCCTGGAGAATTCCATGGGCACAGGAAACTGGTGGGGCTACAGTCCAGGGGGTAGCAGAGGGTCAGACACGACTGAGTGACTAATGAGCGTTACTGGAGTAGCTTGCCATTCCCTTCTTTAGGGAATCTTCCCGACCCAGGAATCAAACCCGGGGCCTCCTGCATTACAGGCATTTCTTTACTGTCTGAGCCACTCTTTTTTCTGCCTTTTTTCCATTGGCCTCTCTGATGTTTGCATCTCCAGGCTTGAGTGGAAGCTTATTCATATCCATTCCAGGGAGTACAGAGCATGAAAATCCAAGAAAGAGTAAAATTTTCTATTCTGTCATATACTCATGACTCCAATGAAGAATAAGACAGCTGTTTTAGTAAGAAGATGGAAGAAGGAAAAGAAGGGGTGAAAACTGGTTTTTAAAAGGAGTCTTCATTCTAGTTATTTTCAAGTTAGGAAAACTGACAGTGAGGACACTCACCAACAAGCTGACAAGCAGCTCTGCACTTGGCAGGCTTGGCAGTGCCCAGCAGCTACACCCAGAGGAGGGCATCTCTGGCTGTGTCAGCAGCCTTTCCAAGACTGGATGAGAGGAGGGGAAAATGATTCACATTCCTCTGTCTCCGTTCAGTCACTGACTCAGGAAATTGGTCTGTGTTACTCAGCTGGTAGCTTCACTACATTTTTTTCCTGGGAGGCCAAGGGTTCAAGTTCCATCCCAGAAGCTTGGCAGCTCCCCAAAGGCAATGCTTGCCTTGTCATGGAAGACAGATAGCTGTATGCAGTGGAAAAGGGACTTTTTCTCTTTGGTTCTCCCAGGGAACCGGGGAGCAGAGGAGCAGGAATGACACCATATGACTCTTAATTTGATCCAGAAACTCCAAAGAACCCCAATATGAAACTGGAACAACTGTCACCCACTTGCAGGCACTTCTAAGAAGAGAGGAAAAGTTGAGCTCCCTGCCCCCATGCTCCACCGTCTCCTTAGATCAGCGCTCAGCTCAGACTTTGCTTCCACAACAAGAGTGCAGGCAAGAGTGGCACAGAATGGTGGTAGATGTGCATTGCCAGAGTGAGGAAGCAGAGATTCATAGGTACAGAGCACACTAAACCTGGAACTCAGGGCCACATTTATGCAGAATATTCTCTTGATGAACCTTTTCTCCAAAACGCTTATACACAGCACTTCTTGACTGTCTAATTTACATATAAAAGCAAAATACACCTGTTAAGTTTGCTTTTAATATTGGAAATTGGAGAACTAACGAAATGGTGGTAGAGAGGGGGTTTGGAGAGAGTGAAGATGATGATGAATCTGTCAAATAAAATAAGTCCTCCTGATCAAAAAATAAATCCTTTAGGATGTGATGTAATTTATTATTCTGTCTGAACAATTTCTATGGCAGCCGGCTTGACCTGAAAAAAAAAAAAAAGTTTTGTGTTGTTTGCGTACTGGGCAATATTTAGGTTTATAAATAGCTTCAAGGGTAGCCCTTGTTTATTTATTTTGTGGACAGCCCTGACTCCAGAGCCCTTTGCCCCAGGATCATGGGAGACTGTGTGTTGAGGGTGAGGGGAATGATTCTTTTCTGGAGAAACTGTCTTTAGACTGAAGAAGCTAAGGTGACTTGAGAAACGTCTCAGCTGATGGACCATCACTCTCCCTCCTCCCCCTTTTGAAAAAGACGCTGTGCTTCTGACAGTGTTCTGGAGGAAGGACCAGCACCAGGACCCCACTGAGAGGCTCAGGTCTGGTGCTTTTGCTCTCAAGACACCTTTCTCCAACTCCCCGTGAGTTTCATCTCTAGTCAGTTATGAGATTCTCTCTTCCCGCTACTGTAAGTCCCTCTCTCCTATGCTCCCAGACCTAAACAAGTCTTACGAGAAAAGATGACTGCTTCAGAGGAAAGGAAAGCCAAAAGCCAGAAGGGAGCTGGGCTGTGTGGATCTCCTTCAGCCCCGGTGAGCCTGAATTTAGTTCTCATGTTTGCACCTGAAAGTAGTAACATCTTTTCTCTGTTTGCAAGAGCAAGTTTTTCATGTTTTTTAAAGCAGTTTTATTGAAAGTAATTCACATACCATACAATTTGTCCACCTAAAGTGTATAATTCAGGGCTTTACTATATATACAGAGTTGTGCAATCCTCACCACAATTAACTTAAGAACATTTTATTACCCTCCCCAGAGAAACTCCACATCCTTTAAGCCAGTCCTTCTCCAATTCCCCACCCCCCCAGATCTAGAAAACCACTAATCTAATTTTTGTCTCTATGGATTTGCCTATCTTGGATATTTCATAGAAATGGAATGAATGAGCTTCTAAAGCATCCCTCTATTCTCCCACAGAGTTTGGCAAAAGACTTTGAATCTAGTAGTGTTTGAGTAAGGTTAAATTAGACTACTTGGTTTTAGAATTAATATAACCCACGAAGTGGGAAACTAGATAGTCTTATATGAAAAATCTCAAATACCATTACTCACAGTGGGCTCATGGCCTGGATATTATCAGAATGGAAAGACAACCTATGATCACAGCTTCCCCTAAAGTCAGCTCCCCCAGATATGGCATCCTGTTCTGAGAGCCCCTTCAACTTTACAACAGGTACATCATAACCTCAACAATTCACAAATCTATCCGTCTCTTAGAATATAGGTATTCTCTCATGAGCTGGCACACCACTCTGCCTGTTAACAGGTAATAACACTAAAATTCACTAAAAACCATGTAATTCATTCCCAACATGCTGTTAATCTTTCCAAAATCCTTGCTAAGTGAACATTTGTAGAACATTTGCTGTATGTTGCCTTTATGTCCAAGGATTGAGGTAAAGATCATATGCAACCAAGAGTTGAGAGATAATTGGATAAGTGTCCAATTATCTGTTTACAGTTTCAACCTCAGATGAACTCCTCTGCCTGAGTACATTTTCTGGTAAGAATTTCCTTTTAATGAAATGTGAAAGTTTTAAGAAAAACGGAGCTTACAGATCACAGTATGGTCTGTTAGATAAATGACCAGGAGCACTATTTTTTAAAACCACATTTTATAAACAAATTTATCAGAAAATCCAGAGAGGAAAAAAAAAAAAAACCCACAGTGGTTCAGCATTCATGCTTAAATGAAGATAACATATGTGCCTGAAGCCCAAGATGTGCTAGGCCTTGGAGGGAAATTGGAGAGGACTAATACCAAGAGCCTTTCAGGGGCTGTTAGGCACTGTCATCCTAGGTCTGACTTCAAAGCCTTCTCTTTTAGGAGAAAGCAAAATGAGACTGATTGGATTAAAGGTTAGCTCTTAGAGCTGTGACAAAGGATTCAGAAATACTCTCTCATGAATCTCACTTCTTTTCATTGAGACGGCACTGAGTCATAAGTGAAATGATCATTTTATTTAATAATTGAAGACAAGAGTGGCTTTTCAACCTAAAGATGGTCTCTGGCAATGACTCTGGACCCCTGGATGTTGAGAAGTATCTAAGAAGGCTAAGGCACTCTTGCCTTGTGTTTAAAGTGAGGCCTTTGGATTCTTCCTTTGCATCATTACTTTTCCTAAGGTCTGCCTCATGGTGACCTGGTGACTGCGAATAGGACTTTTCAGAGTGAAAAGGTGGTTTTACTGCTTTCAGTTCAGGTTTCTCACACTCGAGCCCCTTGCATTAGACACAGATTCTTCTCAATGAAAGGAAACATGAAACCGTCCCAATCATTTCTCTCTTTGGGGTAGGGATGTGGTTTATACCTTCTCCCAGGAAGGGCATCTGTCCATAAGAGCTCATCCTAAAGATTAAATCAGTCATTTAGAAAGCACTGGGCTAGGAATTTCTTGAGTCCAGGATGACAGAGTAGAACTAACCATGGAGAAGACCTTCAAGACACTCATGTTTTATTGGTGGTTTGTTGTGGGGAGAAAGGGGGAGAATGTGAATGTGGTGAGCCTTGTGACGTAAGTGGTGTGGCATATGATGAAGCACAGCCTGCTGTAGGTTAGAAAGACTTCCTAGGGGAAGTGATTTCTTTATTGGACCTTGAGGCAGGAACAGGAATTGACCAGGCATCTACAAGTTAGCAATTGAGGAGAAGAGACAGGCAGAATTATAAGCCTATGAAAAGGCACAGGAGTAGAGATAGATTGATGTGGACTGGCTTGCCTTGACTGGGGATATGTGTTTTTCATAAAATGGGGCTATATAAGTCAGCAAAAACCAGAGAAATCGAAGCCTTGCACTGAAATGAGACATAGCTTCTTTTTCTAGCTCTTTCTCATTCTTCCAACATGTAAATGATGCCCTGAGTTTTATCTTACTGATTACTACTGAATGTATGTACCTCTTTTTTGCTCTAAATGGATAAACTGCACTCCAATTTTGATTCTACCACTTACTGTGTAGTCTCAGACAAATTAGCCACATAGAGTTTTTGTTTTGTCTTCTGAAAAATAGGACCAAACTAGGAACAAAATCATGAGACTATTGTGAGTGTTATCACTATCAAACAAACACAATAATGGGCATTAAAAGGTTTTCCTAAAATATTTGTGGAATCATACTGGTACATGAGTGAAAAGGGAACTTTACCATCTGGAAAATAGCTTTAGCTGCCCAGACACCAGTAGCTGCCAAAGTGGTCTAGGAGACTGGGAAGAGACAGAAATGGGATCTGAACTCTGAAGGAGAGTGACAGGAAGGCAGGGGCCCCAGAGCCAGGAGACAGTGGAGCAGAAGAGCGGATCAAAGTGGAGGGATGCAGCTTGTGCCAAACAAGGGCATCACAGGTCAGGAGTGCAGACAGGAGGGAGGGGTGGCAGACGCTGCTCCCGGCATTTCAGGGAGTGGATGCACAACAGCCCATGGCTTCCCCTTTCCTGTTGTAGCCCTGGTGTCCTACCAGACTCTGGAAAGAAATCAAAACCGAGAATATAGAGAGAAGTAGAGAAACGGGAAAACAGAACAGCTGTGTTTTTGTATAGTAACAGTATCATTCTGTCATCATAAATACTCTTAATGGGAAGGAAGTTAAACTGTGAAAGACCATCCATGAATAACCAGCAGCTAATCTTAAGTCTATGCCCCAACCAGTAACTCTGAAGAAGCTGAAGTTAAACAGTTCTATGAAGACCTACAAGACCTTGTAGAGCTAACACCCAAAAAAGATGTCCTTTTCATTATAGGGGACTGGAATGCAAAAGTAGGAAGTCAAGAAACACCTGGAGTAACAGGTGAATTTGGTCTTGGAATGTGGAATGAAGCAGGGCAGACTAATAGAATTTTGAGAGAAAATGCACTGGTCATAGTAAACACCTTCTTGTAGAAAAGACTCTACACATGGACGTCACCAGGTGGTCAACACCAAAATCAGATTGATTATATTCTTTGCAGCCAAAGATGGAGAAGCTCTATACAGTTAGCAAAAACAAGACCAGGAGATGACTGTGGCTCCGATCATGTACTCCTTATTACCAAATTCAGACTTAAATTGAAGAAAGTAGGGAAAACCGCTAAACCATTCAGGTATGACCTAAATAAAATACCTTTGATTATATAGTGGAACTGAGAAATAGATTTAAGGGCCTAGATCTAATAGATAGAGTGCCTGATGAACTAGGAAATGAGGTTTGTGACGTTGTGCAGGAGACAGGAATCAAGACCATCTCCATGGAAAAGAAATGCAAAAAAGAAAAATGGCTGTCTGGGGAAGGCTTACAAATTGCTGTGAAAAGAAGAGAAGTGAAAAGCCAAGGAGAAAAGGAAAGATATAAGCATCTGAATGCAGAGTTCCAAAGAATAGCAAGAAGAGATAAGAAAGCTTTCTTCAGCAATCAGTGCAAAGAAATAGAGGAAAACAACAGAATGGGAAAGACTAGAGATCTCTTCAAGAAAATTAGAGATACCAAGGGAATATTTCATGCAAAGATGGGCTCGACAAAGGACAGAAATGGTCTGAACCTAACAGATGCAGAAGACATTAAGAAGAGGTGGCAAGAATACACAGAAGAACTGTACAAAAAAGATCGTCATGACCCAGATAATCATGATGGTATATCACTCACCGAGAGCTAGACATCCTGGAATGTGAAGTCAGGTGGGCCTTAGAAAGCATCACTATGAACAAAGCTAGTGGAGGTGATGGAATTCCAGTAGAGCTATTTCAAATCCTGAAAGATGATGCTGTGAAAGTGCTGCACTCAATATGCCAGCAAATTTGGAAAACTCAGCAGTGGCCACAGGACTGG
>SJYC01049242.1:0-31820 GCA_006408675.1 Madoqua kirkii
GACTGTGAGGAAGGCTGAGAGCCGAAGAATTGATGCTTTTGAACTGTGGTGTTGGAGAAGACTCTTGAGAGTCCTTTGGACTACAAGGAGATCCAACCAGTCCATTCTGAAGGAGATCGGCCCTGGGATTTCTTTGGAAGGAATGATGCTAAAGCTGAAGTTCCAGTACTTTGGCCACCTCATGTGAAGAGCTGACTCATTGGAAAAGACTCTGATGCTGGGAGTGATTGGGGGCAGGAGGAGAAGGGGACGACAGAGGATCAGATGGCTGGATGGCATCACTGACTTGATGGACGTGAGTCTGAGTGAACTTCGGGAGATGGTGATGGACAGGGAGGCCTGGCGTGCTGCGATTCATGTGGCTGCAAAGAGTCGGACACAACTGAGCGACTGAACTGACTGAACTGAACTGATTCCTGGTAGAAGATATATCCAGAATATATAAAGAACACATAACTCAACAATAAAAATAATCCAGTTTAATACTGAGCAACGGAACTGAAGGCATTGCTCCAAAAAACGTAATACACAAAACAAAAAACATAAAACATAAATAACTATTAAGCACGTGAAAAGATTAACCATTAGAGAAATGCAAATCAAAATGACAGTGAGGTACAATTTCATATCTACTGGGATGGCTAAAATCAAAAAAGATAGCAACAAGTGCTGACAAGGATATGAAAAAACTAGAACACTTGCACATTGCTAGTGAGACTAAAAAATGGTGCATGCACTTTGTTACACAGTTTTGCAGTTCCTCAAAATGTTCTATGATTCCATTTATACAAAGTAAACAAAACAAGCAAACCCATGAAGACAGAAAGTAGTGACTGCCTGGGAAACGTGAAAAGATTAACCATTAGAGAAATGCAAATCAAAATGACAGTGAGGTACAATTTCATATCTACTGGGATGGCTAAAATCAAAAAAGATAGCAACAAGTGCTGACAAGGATATGAAAAAACTAGAACACTTGCACATTGCTAGTGAGACTAAAAAATGGTGCATGCACTTTGTTACACAGTTTTGCAGTTCCTCAAAATGTTCTATGATTCCATTTATACAAAGTAAACAAAACAAGCAAACCCATGAAGACAGAAAGTAGTGACTGCCTGGGAAGGGACAGAATGAAGACTGACTGCTAATGGGTATGGGGTTTCTTTCAGGGCTGATGAAAATGTTCTAAAATTAGACTGTGGTAACTGTTACACAATTCTGTGAATTCAATTAAAAAAAATTGAATTGTACGGTTTCAATTGGTGAACTGTACAGTTTATGAATATCTCAATAAAGCTATCATTTTAAAGGCAAGGTATTTCACTGCTAAATTTAAAAGTCTGTTTTGAAATCTTAAATAACAATTAAGACAATATTAATTGCTGTACCCAGAGAGCAAAGTGAGGAAACAGCTTATTTTGAATAAGTGATATGAAAGAAGACTAGAATATATAGATGTGATTTGAAAACTGAGAATATAGAGCTATTGTTCATGAGTGATTTGTGACCAATATTCTGTGATCAATTTTTGCAGTGTATTAGCAGCACAATATTTTGTGATCAATTTCTGTAGTACATTAGCACTACAAAGCAAGAATCAATATTATTTTAAAAACAAGACATGCCCTTACATCTAATGGGCTTCTTTCCTCATCTGCAAAACTAGGACTTGTAATTAACAAAATAATTTTTGAGATTAAGACAGAGAAGAGATGGCTGCTTCCCGAAAAGAATCTTCTAGGCAATAGCCTCTGTATGTATGGATAAGCTTGGGACTTTTAGAATTACAATAAATAAAGAAAGTCACTCTTTATGATAAACAATAATCAACTAATATTGCAAGTACTGTTTCAAGATTAAAATAAGGATGGTCATATAATGAAAAAGTCAAGCCATTGTGGCTCCTCAAACAAAAAGGGATAAAATTGGAAGAATAATTTGGTACCACAAATTATTATTATTTAATTCCTCTGCAGTTAGAACACCTATCTCAAGGACAGGTAAGAACCAAGAGCCTTAAAAATGCCTCAAAAGACAGAAGAAACAGGAAAGACTATGAAAAGGAGTAGAGGCTGAGATTTACAGTTGAGGGTAATGGTAGGAAGAAGAGCCTATTGCCTTTATCATACCTGTTTACTGACTGTGATGGAAAACCAAGAGATAATGATTATGAACATGCACCCAGGGTTAAAGCATGAGATCTGAAACACCAAGTCTATGCATGCTGCTGTCTCTGCATGGGATACGGAAGAAAATGAGATCATCTCCTATGAACACGGGCAGGAACAAGCTAGACTGAAAACAAAGACAGTGGATATTACTTGTATTATAGGATGTTCACATGATTGAATCTTGGGTCTGATAGTTAAGATTTAGGGTTATCCATCAAAGACAGGACAACGTCAAAAATGAAAAGCCCCTGATAAAGAAAAAAGGGAGTCAACAAAAGAAAATAAAACTAGTAGGATACTGCAGTGGTTCTCAAAACTTTTCTTACCATGTCCCCTTAGGACAAGAGATCTTTACTTCATCTAGCCCAAAAAAAAAAATCACCACTTTCCAATGGAATTTAGCGATAATGCAGCAAATTTTACGGAAAATGGATAACATTTTAAACATAATGTATATATTCTTCAGTCAATATAATGGAAAATTACAGGCTAAAATTCGGCTGAACAAATATGCATTATTATTCAGTGGAGGGCTAACATAATAAATCACAACAAACTAAATTGATAACACTAACTTAAGTCATTTATCATATAAACCAAGAACAACAGCAACTGAAAACAACCAACTCGAGACAATATTAATGGTATTCTGATGAAAAATCCTTCCTAAAAACTCTGGTAATCCCAATTCCAGTGGGAGCTTTGCTTGGCTGCCAGCTATACAGCTCAGCAGCCAAATTTCTTAGTAGAATACTCAAACAGCATCCTCTGTAAGTCTAATAACATTTTGTTTTACAAAAACTAAGGGAAGATTAAATATTAATAACCAGTAGTAATGTACATAGAATACCAGTAAGTAATCTTAGTTTTTATAAAAGTAAGGATAATGAAATAAGGGTCATTCGCCTTTAAGAGCTCAAGAAAATATGAAAAGAGAGGAGTGTGACAGTCATGATCATAGTGCAGTCAGGGACAAAAAGCAAACTACTAAGGATGGTCATGTCCCATGTCCAGGGATGGCACTGGGAGAACCACGTGCCCTGGAGAAGGAAGCTGCGGAGGTGGAAATGAGAAGCGAAGTCCGCAGCCTGCCCCTCTTTGAACCCTTTCATGAGACAACTTTTCCCCATGAAAAAAACAAGCAGTGAGTAATAATCTTTATGAAAGGAGGAATAGCGCCCCAAGACTGTACGAGGTGGGTAAGATCATTCTCTCTGTTGGCTGCATGGAGATCAGAAGATGCCACAGGAAGGACGATGTGTTGGTTCTAGGGCACTAATACACTGAGGGGAAAGAGAAAGGTAGTTTGCGCTTGGGTGAGTAATTACAGATAGATGGTGATCCCCAACTGAAGCAGAACAAAAGGAGTTAAGAATGCATACTCTGCATCCAGAATGCATGAGCAGGAATCGCGACTCCCCTACTTTATTTTCCCTGTGACCTTGGGCAAGTCACTTAACCTCTTTGGGCTTCATCTGTAAAATGAGGGTAATAACAGTACCTACCTAATAGGGCTGTTTTGCGGTTTGAATAAGTTATACTTGTAAATCTCTTAATAAATGGCTTGCGCTGTACACAGTAAGTTGTAGCTAAGTGTGTTAAGTAAGTTGAGGTAGGTGGCGGCTTAGTTTGACGTCTCCAGTGAAATGGGGGTGTGTGGGCAAAGTAAGTGTTTCGGGGAACTGAAGGAGATAACGTCTTTTCGGTGATGAGCACCAGGAATCTGACCTTTGGAGAGGTCGTCCTCCTGACAGTGCTCGGCAAGTACCCGCTCCCAGGAGAGGGGCGCGCGGGTTGAAGGAAACTTCCTTCCTTCCAGGCCTAGGATTTTCAGGAACTCGTTTCTGAGAAGTGATTGTGATTTTTAAAGAGGCAAGAGTTTGCTCTCCGAGCCACAGACCGTGGGGTGAATTCTGTTTTGCCTGAAGAGCAGAAGGGTGATGCCCTGAGGGGGACCCTCTGTAAGAGCCACCATCTGTCGGGCGCGCTCCGGCTGCCCGCGCCGGGCCAGCCTCGGAGGGGGAAATAAGGCTGCCCCAGCCCTGAGGGAGGCAGTAGGAGCCTACAGGGTAACGGGGCTGCCGGCGCCGACGGTCGGGAAGGAACCCCACGTCGGGTCTGCGGGGCTACGGAGGGGGACCTGCCTCGCTGAGGGTGGAGGTCGCTCGCCGGGTTCTCCGAAGGGAGAGGCCAGCGCTGGCCCCGCAAGAGGCCGGCCAGGCGCACAGTCCCGAGGGAGCCTGCTCCCGGGTCCCGCCCGTGCCCACCCCTCTGTGGCCCCGGTACCCAGGGTACCTGAGCGTGGGCCCGATGCAGGCCGTGTCGGTGCTCTCGATCTCTCGAAGAATCCGTTCGTGCTCCGCCGCTGTCTCCAGGCTCTCCGCCTCCGCCATCTTAACCCGCTCCATAGACTCGGGGAGCCCCGCAGCGTGTCCCCTCCCTCAGCTCCGCTCACCTTTCGTTCTCAATCTCTCTCTCTCACTCCAAGCTCCCGGTGATCCTAAGCCTCCGGCCACCCGCAGGACGACCCCTCCCTCAGACTGGGCACGCCCCCTAGCATCACCACGTCCGCGGACGATCCGCGCGATGCCCGCTGGGATTTGTAGTTCTCTGGGAGAAATAGCCTGATTTTCACACATTATTCATTGAAGCCACAAACTTTTGTTAAAAGCTCCACTATAGAGGGAAGTGGCAGGGGGGTTCAGGATTTGAAACACGTGTACACGGTGGCGGATTCATGTTGATGTATGGCAAAACCAATACAATATTGTAAAGTAATTAGCCTCCAATTAAAATAAATAAATTTAAATTTTTTTTAAAAAGCGCCACTATATCCAGTGGCTAAGATTCCGTACTCCCAAGGCAGGGTGCCTGGGTTCACTCCCCGGTCAAGGAATTAGATCCATGTGCTGCAACCATGATCTGGTGCAGCCAAATAAACAAACTTGTATATGGGGGGTGGGGGGAGTTCTGCTGTCAGAAAGAACAATTAGGAACTTCATATGCAACAGCGATTGTCAGACAGTTCTTGTTGAAGACCCTTGCCTCGAAGTCCAAAAGCCTCTTTAGGCACGAATATTAAGGAAGGATTAGCTAGGTTTCTCTAAACAGTTATGAAAGAGGAAAAGCCCAAAACTAACAGATAAGGTGTAATGTACCTCTAAGCTAGTTCTGAGAATCAAACACTGCAAGCACTTTTGTCTGTGAAGAATTCATTGACAGACTATGCCTGAACATTTCAAAAGGTGTGATTGGAAGGTGTGAGAAGCACCTAGAAAACCAGAAAGAACTTCATTTACACTGATGTATAGAAAATTAGCAACAAGAGATGGTGCTAAAAAAGCATCTTGGAAAAGGAATACCAAAAACAGAAATTTGTACTTTATTCTAATGGCTCAACTGGGCCAACAACCACCTGCATCAAAAGCATCTTGGATCTCTTTTTTAATACAGATCAAAGACTAGAGATCTCTTCAAGAAAATTAACGATATCAAAGGAACATTTCATGGAAGGATGAGCACGAAAAGGACAGAAACCTTAAGGACCTAACAAAAGCAGAAGAGATGAAGAAGTGGCAAAAATATACCAACTATACAAGAATGTGAAGTCAAGTGGGCCTTAGAAAGCATCACTACGAACAAAGCTAGTGGAAGTGATGGCATTCCAGTAGAGCTAATTCAAATCCTGAAAGATGATGCTGTGAAAGTGCTGCACTCAATATGCCAGCAAATGTGGAAAACTCAGCAGTGGCCACAAGACTGGATAGGTCCAAAGAGTTGGACACGACTGAGGAACGAACTGAACTGAAGAACTAATTAGAACAGGTTGAGACCCTAAATCTGATTTTTGCTTTGCATTCTTTCTGGCTAAGAAATTACATCACTTGTGATCAACATAAAAAATACAATACTAAAAGAGCATAAACCTTGATGTAGTTCAGTTCATTTCAGTCCCTCAGTCATGTCCGACTCTTTGTGACCCCATGAATCGCAGCATGCCAGGCCTCCCTGTCCATCACCAACTCCCGGAGTTCACTCAGACTCACGTCCATCGAGTCCGTGATGCCATCCAGCCATCTCATCCTCAGTTGTCCCCTTCTCCTCCTGCCCCCGATCCCTCCCAGCATCAGAGTCTTTTCCAATGAGTCAATTCTTTGCATGAGGTGGCCGAAGTACTGCAGTTTCAGCTTCAGCATCATTCCCTCCAAAGAAATCCCAGGGCTGATCTCCTTCAGAATGGACTGGTTGGATCTCCTTGCAGTCCAACAGACTCTCAAGAGTCTTCTCTAACACCACAGTTCAAAAGCATCAATCCTTCGGCGCTCAGCTTTCTTCACAGTCCAACTCTCACATCCACACATGACCACAGGAAAAACCATAGCCTTGACAAGATGGACCTTTGTTGGCAAAGTAATGTCTCTGCTTTTTAATACTTCATGGCAAATAGAAGGGGAAAAAGTGAAAGCAGTGACAGATTTTATTTTCTTGGTCTCCACAATCACTGCGGACAATGACTGCAGCCATGAAATTAAAAGATGCTTGCTTCTTGGAAGGAAAGCTCTGACAAACATAGACAGCATATAAAAAGCAGAGATATAACTTTGCTGGCAAAGGTCTGTATAGTCAAAGCTATGGTTTTTCCAGTAGTTATGTATGGATGTGAGAGCTGATCCATAAAGAAGGCTGGGCACCCAAGAATTAATGCTTTCACATTGTGGAAAGGAAAGCTCTGACAAACATAGACAGCATATAAAAAGCAGAGATATAACTTTGCTGGCAAAGGTCTGTATAGTCAAAGCTATGGTTTTTCCAGTAGTTATGTATGGATGTGAGAGCTGATCCATAAAGAAGGCTGGGCACCCAAGAATTAATGCTTTCACATTGTGGTGCTGGAGAGGACTCTTGAGAGTCCCTTAGACTGCAAGGAGATCAAATCAGTCAATCCTAAAGGAAATCAAACCTGAATACTCATTGGAAGGAGTGATGCTGAAGCTGAAGCTCAAATACTTTGACCACTTGATGCAAAGTATGGACGGGCTCATTGGAAAAGACCCTGATGCTAGGAAAGATTGAGGGCAGAAAAGAAGGGGACAGCAGAGGATAAGTGGTTAGATAGCATCACCAACTCAATGAACCTGAATTTGAGCAAACTCCAGGAGAGAGTGGAGGACAGAGGAGCCTGGCATGCTGCAGTCCGTGGTTTGCAAATAGTAAGACACGTCTTAGCAACTGAACAACAAATATTTGATGAAAAACGAAAGACAAAGACAAAAGTTTTATTCTACTGCACAGTTGAAAATTGCTAAGTGACTAGGTCTTAAAAGTTCTCACCACAAGAAAAAAAATTCCATAAATACATAGGGTGACAGACGCCAACTAGACTTATTGTGGAGATTATTTCACAACATGCATAAATATCAAATCATCATGTTGTATACCTGAAATTACTAATGTAATGCTATCTGTCAGTTATACCACAATAAAAAGTCACAAAGAAAAAAATCATATATATGCTTATATATGTATAAAATACTTCACAGGATATTTCTGAAAGGGTATCCAAGAAACTGTAAACATTAGTAAGGACAGATATTGGGAGGAAGGGGCATGAAGTAGCAGGAAGATATTTTTTATTATGCATAGAGTTTTGGAATTCTTTCCCTTGTGTATGTACTGCTTTTTTAATAAAGAATGCTGCTGCTGCTGCTGCTGCTGCTGTTAAGTCACTTCAGTCGTGTTCGAGTCTGTGCGACCCCATAGACAGCAACCTACCAGGCTCCTCTGTCCCTGGGATTCTCCAGGCAAGAACACTGGAGTGTGTTGCTATTTCCTTCTCCAATGCAGGAAAGTGAAAAGTGAAAGTGAAGTTGCTCAGTAGTGTCTGACTCTTCGTGATCCCTGGACTGCAGCCCACCAGGCTCCTCCATCCATGGGATTTTCCAGGCAAGGGTACTGGAGTAGGGTGCCATCGCCTTCTCCGTTAATAAAGAATAGTAATTATTAATTAAGAACACATTTTATAAATAAACAAAGCAATACTGAGGAGAATGGGTTACAAGTCTTGGTTTGCCAGCAACTGAGAAGGTTGATAAACCTGTCTGTTTCTAGACAGTCTCTGGCTGTCTCACCTTGTTTCATTACTCATGCTTAAACAATTTCAGACACAGGCAGGAGGGGCAGGAAGAGTATGAAGGCTTTCATATTTCTAAAGACCTCTGGCCCTTTCAATCACCAATTTTAACATCTAACTAAGCAAAAAGCTTTTTATACATCACAGGGAGAAGATGGGTATGTAGACTAAATATGTACAGTAGTGATTAAATGAGCTTCCGCTGCGGTCAGCAGGTTTTATTTCTAGCCCACCCTCAGCAGCCAGAGAGCTCACATGAGTTTTTACCAGCAACAGTGTGAGTTTGGAGTGACTAGTGTAGAAAGCTCCAGTGAAGATGGCCTGCCTGACATTAATGCCCTCTGAATTGACAGTACGTCAGGTGATGTGGAATGACCCAGAAAAGTACTGGACTAAAATTGGGGGGCATTTAGTTCAGTTCCAACATTAGCAGTTAACATACTGGGCACTTCCTGGTGAAAAGCACAATATAGAAAGTAAGCATTTAGTATTCATAATTAAGTCCTTACATCAATCCTTTGCTATAAATATTATTGCTGTTGTTTAGTCAGTAAGTCGTGTCTGCCTCTTTGTGACCACATGGTCTGTAGCCCACCAGGCTCTTCTGTCCATGGGCTTCTCCAGGCAAGAATACTGGAGTGGGTTGCCATTTCCTTCTCCAGGGGATCTTCCCAACCCAAGAAGCAAACCCCAGGCTCCTGCTTGGCAGGCAGATTCTTTACCACTGAGGCACTGGGGAAATCCATGCTATAAATATTATATATCTCATTTTGCAGATATAATACCTTGAGTTTCACAGTGTATATGATGATGCTGGTATTCAAACTCCATTTCCTTGTCAAGCTCCATTTTCTTGCCAGTTTAGCCACTCTGTCCCATCCACCCTCTCACTGCCACATTTATTGAAATAACTTAAAATTATCATTCTGCCTCTTGGCATCTGCTTCCACCTTGGTGTAACAGGTTGAATCATTTCACAGGCCCTTTCCAGATCACTTCAAAGACCTCTTCACACAACTACCTCTTTCCACATATTCCCTTTAAATGAACCAATTTTTAAGTTTCTTGACAAGTAACAGAAGTAGATCCAAAGTGTGGGTGGGGGGGGGGAGGATATTAATACTGTACACAAAACCATCAACGACCTTGTCTAAAATAACTATGTTGAGGATTGACAAATGTACACCACTGATGTATAAGAGAGAGAACTGAGAATGTATTGTATAGCTCACGGAACTCTAGCAAATGCTCTGTGGTGACTTAAGTAGGAAAAGAAATCTAAAAAAGATGGGATATGAGTATACATATAAGTGATCCACTTTGCTGTACAGCAGAAACTAAAGTAAGATTGCAAAGCAACTCTACTTCAATAAGAATTAACTTTAAAATACGTTGAGTATAACAAGCAGTGGTTAAGCATTCACTTCATAATAATCTTTTGTCTCCGTGGAACCTCTAAGGATCTTTCAGTGGTCTGAAATCCTTCTTTAAGATGTCCTATGATTTTCTTTCCTCTTATCATTTATGTGTTTACTCTGGGCTGTGCCAGGCCTCCGCGGCCGCACATGAGCCTTCTCTGGCTGTGGCAAGGGGGTGCCGCTCTCTGGTTGTGCAGGCTTCTCATTGTGGGGGCTTCTCCGGCTGTGCAGCCCTGGCTCTAGGCTGCAGGGGCTTCAGACGCTGCAGCCTGCAGGCTCTGGAGCACAGGCTCAGACGTTGTCGTACATGGGCTTCGTTACCCTGCAGCATATGGAATATTCCTGGACCAGGGATGGATTCTGTGTCATAGGCAGATTCTTAACCACTAGATGAACCATCAAGGAGGTCTTCTGAAAGGAGGTGACCAAAGTAATTTGCACAGATGCCTTTTCCTTCTTAACACCCGTTCCAAACACGAAGACTTATTTAAAACCATCCCATCTTCCCCGAGACACAATCCCCGTATTTTTTCCTCTTAGATGTTCTAATTCTCTACTCCCTGGAACCCAGGTGGTTTTGATCAGAAGCCTTGCTCCCCTGCAGAAGTGTGCTGGGGGCCAATCACAAGACATCAGCCAGAGATAGACAGCAACCAGGCGGGTGGGTTTGGAGTGCTGCAAACAGCACAGCAAAGGAAATGGACCTGGGCTGCACCCTCATTTCATTACACAGCAGTGGCACCTGGCAGGCACTTGTTAATTTCCTATCAGCAAGCAGCAAAGGCAAGGTATGAGCTAGAGCCTCCTGCTTTTCACAGGAGGTGGTTTCACTGCCAATGCCTTGTGATACTCTCCAGGGTCTTGGGTTCCATAGTACGGTTGCTTTTCAGCACTTAGCTGCCAGCTTCTGACTCATGAGACCTGTACAACCTCCTTCAACAGATTGTTTAGTCACTCGGTTGTGTCCGAGTCTTTGCGACCCCATGGACTGTAGCCTTCCAGGCTTCTCTGTCCATGGGAATTCTCCAGGCAAGAATACTGGAGTGGGTTCCTATACCTTCCTCCAGGGGATTTTTCCCAACCTAAGGATCAAACCCAGGTCTCCTGCACTGAAGGCAGATTCTTTACTGTTTGAGGCACCAGGGACTATCATATAATGACCCGCATAAGACCTGAAAGGACAGGCTTGTGTCAGGGTGTCAGCACATCAGCTGGCCTTCCTTCACACAGAAGAGGCCACGTCAGGGGCCCGTGCTTCTCCATCCTAAAGCTCAAGGGTCTCAGAGCATGTCATTTCCCTCAAATCACTTGCAGGTAGTAACAGCACACACTGTAGCTTCAGTACCAAGCTAGGATGGCAGCATGCATGTGTGCTAAGTCATTCAGTTGTGTCTGACTCTTTGTGACCCCAGGGACTGCAGCCTGCCAAGCTCCTCTATCCATGGGATTCTACAGACAAGAATACTGGAGTAGTTCACCATTCTCTCCTCCAGGGAATCTTCCTGACCCAGGGATCTGTAAGAAATGCCATGGGAAGAAAAGCCACCTCTAGGAACCACTGACAAAGGCCTTTATTGGGTGGTCACTCTCGGGCAGAACTCCTGGGGGTGAGCAAGCAGGGAGAACAAAGGGAGTCTGCGAGGAATGGAGGCGAGGGCGGGGGTTTTATGGTCGGGGCCGGCGTTTAAGCCGGGTCCTCCCACATAAGGTAGGAAGTGCAGGCTATAGTGGTGATTGGCACTTGATTGAGCCAGGCCATGGGGTTGGTTCCCAGAAGTTTGGTCTGCTTCCAGTTCCTGTTTGGGCGGTGGCCAACAACTGGGACCTTTCATGACACTTTTCTGGGGCTTTTCATTGCGACATCCCTGAACATGCCCGACCTCTCATTCTGGCCTTTTTGATATAGGACAAGCCAGTTTTTTCTGGCTACTTCCTGCTGAACAACGGCGACGAGGGGTAGGGTGTGGCTGGGATTGCGTAAGGGCGTTGTGGGAACCGGGGTGAGGGTCATTTAGGGGACCTCAGTCGCATCCTCCTGGTTCAGGTGAGTGTAAGCCACAATTCCTGTTTGGGCAGTGGCCAACCGCCGGGACCTTTGATGACACTTTTCCGGGGCTTTTCATGGAGACATCCCCGAACATGCCCAACCTCTCAATCCTAACTCCTCAACCTTCCTGATGAAGTAAGGCACTAGGTTGTTCTGTGGTCATCTCCTAATTTCCATATTCCTCAGAAGTTTAACAACTTGGTTTACAGATTTTCATCCATCTCATTCTCTGCCATCACCTTGAAGCACGTCAGCCTCAACATGGATGTTGTTGTTGTTCTTCAGTCACCAAGTCACGTGTCACTATTTGCAACACCATGACCTGCAGCACACCAGGCATCCCTGTCTCTCACCATCTCCCGGAGTTTGCCTAAATTCATGTCCATTCCATCGGTAATGCCATTCAACCATCTCATCCTCTCTCACCCTCTTCTGCTTTAGTCTTTCCCAGCATCAGGGTCTTTTCCAGTAAGTCAGCTCTCCGCATCAAGTGGCCAAAGTATTGGAGCTTCAGCATGGAGAACAGTATGGTGGTTCCTTAAAAAACTAAAAGTAGAGCTACCATATGATCTAGTAATCCCAATCCTGGGTGTATGTCCAGAGAAAATCATAATTCAAAAAGCTACGTGAACCTCAGTGCTATTGCAGCACTATTTACAATAGCAGGACATGGAAGCAACCTAAATGTCCATCAACAGAGAAATGGATAAAGAAGATGTGGTACATTTGTGCAGTGGAATATTAGTCAACCATTAAGAAGAATGAAATAATGCCATTTGCAGCAACATGGGTTGACCTAGAGATTGCCGTACTGAGTGAAGTAACTCAGACAGAGAAAGATAAATATGATATGATATTGGGGAATCTTAAAAAAAAAGTACAAATGAACATCTACAAAATAGAAATAAAGTTACAGATGTAGAAAAAAAAAACATGGTTACTGGGGATAAGGCAGTGGGGGAGAGATAAATTTGAAAGTTGGATGGGGCTGACATACACATACTACTATATATAAAGTAGTTAACTTATAAAGACCAACTGTATAGCACAGGGAACCTGACTCAATACTCTGTAAAGGGGAAAAAAAATCTAAAAAAGAGTGGATATATGTATAACTGATTCACTTTGATGTATACCTGAAACTCACACACCATTGTAAGTCAACTATACTCCAAAAAAACTTTAATGGCTTAGAACAGATAGCACTTAGTTCATGTAGCTTGAGTGGAGCTGAACTAAACTGAAATGAATTGCTGGTTGCTTTTTTCAGGTTTTGCTTATGCTATTCTGTTCCTTCTGACTGAAATACTCTTCCCTTTCCTCCTCCTTCCTCACTTGCTGAAATTATACTTCCAGATCCAGTTTGTGTGACCTCCTTCTATGACGATAAGTCTTTCTTTCCTAACACAGGCAGCTGAACAGTAGGTCCTTTGTCAACACTCCTATCTTGCATTAATACATGACTCTATATTGTCCCTGTCACTTGGGGCAACAGCATCTGCTTATTAAGACCTGCTAGATTCCAGGAACATAATTCCATTTCTCTCATTTCATTGCCACAGTTACCCTGCTGTAGGACAAAAGTTGTAGTCTCCATTCTATTGAGGGAAAAACTGAAGCTTAGTATGGTTAAATAATTTGCCCAGAGTCAGAGAGCTAGTCACTGACAGACAGGTTTGAAGCCAGGTCCTACCTCAGAGCTCATACGCTTTCCTTTATTGCTTTAATTAGTTTTTGTTCTGTCCCATCATCTATACCATGAGCTCCTTGTAGGCAGGAGCCTGTCTCAGCTGATGGCTGTCTTTTAAGGGAAAAAATATGTCCCCCCACAGATCTAAAGTTTACTGGGAGCAGAGCATCAACACTCCTTCCTTCTCCCTCACCAGTGCTGAGGTAAGCTTCTATGCTAGTGGAGCTGTGAAGGAAAGGACAATAATTGAACAGCAAGTGGAAGCAGCTCAGTCTCCAGGGTCCCTTTGGGTCATGTTTGCTGCTCCAGCATCTTTGGGGGCTGTGAGGCGGCCTCCCTGGAGTCTGAGCTCATTGGATCCCCTGGGCAGTGATGTCAGCCTCCTGCTCCGCCGGGCCCCAGAGGCCACAATCACACTGACATCACCCTTGGTTCCATGGAGCTTCATAGAAACTCAGACCTACATGCCCCTGCCTAAAACAACTTCTAACCGTGATTTTGAAGGTCCTATTCTTTGCTCAGAAGTCCCTTTCTTTTCTTTTTGTTTTTCACCATAACTTGCCTTTCCCCTAAAATCATAAGCCTCACTCATTACTTTGCTATACATGCACACACACACTCACACACTCATGCACTGCCTGGAATCTCTGACACACCAATATAAATAAGGAAACAGGGAAATATTAAAAAAAAAAATTCCTCAGTGGTTTTTTCAGACTGGCAAAGGGAGAAGCTGAGCAAGAGGAAACTAGGACAATGTATAAGCTTTTCCAAGTTCTGACTCTCACAGGCTGGGAAACTTAAAAAAGCTTCAACACCGAACTTTTTCACTTACCAGTCTTTATTAACCATAAGGAAGTCATCTCCATAAAGTAATTCTTGCCTGCATCTACCAACTCCTAGTTTAATTCAGTTTGGCAAGGAATCATCAAAAAGTAAAAAAACAAATAGACGGTCATTTCTCCTAAAACCTAGCACTATGTGATATGGTTTAAAAGAAAAATTAGACAGACACTTCTCAGTTTAAATTCTGCATGTCACTCCCATTGCAGTTAGCACAAAATTTGAACTTGATATAGGATACAGGATGCTTGGGGCTGGTGTATGGGATGATCTGGGGAGATGGAGTGGGGTGGAGGTGGGAGGGGGCTTAGGCATTGGGATATCATGTACACCTGTGGCTGATTCATGTCAATGTATGGCAAAACCAATACAGTATTGTAAAATAGAATAAAGTATTAAATTTTTTTAAAAAATTGAACTTGAACCATGGCCTGGCACACCTTCCTCAAAGTTAGCACCCAGTTTTATTATATCCTGTTCTTCCCTCCAGTGCCATCAGCCATTTCTCATCCCTCAAAAACCAAAACCTTGACAACTTCAGGGTTTGCAATTTATGTCTGAGACCCACATGATGAGTCAGATTTAGTAGTCACTCCTCAGAGTAGCAAACAGAATGTGACTGATGATTTGATTATGGTATTTGAATATTAAACACTCAAACTGAAAAGATCTAGCAGGTCGTGTTGTTGTTCAGTTGCTCAGTCGTGTCTGACTCTTTGTGACCCCATGGACTGCAGCACACCAGGCTTCTCTGTCCTTCACTGTCTCCCGGAGTTTGCTCACACTCATGTCCATTGATTTGATGATGCCATCCAACCATCTCATTCTCTGTTACTCCCCTTCTCCTCCTGCCCTCAATCTTCCCCAGCATCAGGGTCTTTTCCAATGAGTCTTCGCATCAGGCAGGTACAGCCATTACAAAAAGCAGCATCAGGCCCAAGGACTTGGAGTTTGGTGAGGTGCTGCTCCAGCAGAGGAACTGAGGCGTAGGTTACATTAGTGCCTCAAGTTCCCCTCCCTGACAGCACTGGCTTCAGGGCCATCTTCTGTATTAGGTCCTCAGCTATAAGATGAACAGCTGGTTCTTTTCCTTCATAGCATTCATCCCAGTTTACACTTAGACTCCAGTATTCTTGCCTAAAGAACCCCATGGACACTAAGAAAAAGCAAAAAGATATGACACCAGAAGATGAATCCCTAGGTCATAAGCTGTCTGGGGGAGAGAGGCAGGCAATTATTAATAGCCCCAGCAAGAATGAAGTAGGTGGGCCAAAGTGGAAACATTGCTCAACTGTGGATGTGTCTGGTAGTGAAAGTAAAGTCTGCTACTATAAAGAACACTTTACAGTAGAAACCTGGAATGTCAGGTCCATGAATCAAGGTAAATTTACATTGACAAGCAGGAGGTGGCAAGATTAAACACAGATATCTTAGGAATCAGTGATTAAAATGGATGAGAATGGGTGAATCAATTCAGATGATCATTATACCTACTACTATAGGCAAGAATCAATTAGAAGAAATGGAGTAGCCTTTGGAACTCAGGAAAGACCCAGGAAACTAAAGCCTGTTTTCTACAGACAAGAAATGGGAGACATAGAGGGTCTTTTGTACCCAGGAAGGCCACACAGAATCCTGCTCAGTCTCAACTTCACACTAGGCCCACCTACGATATGCTGGACAGCCTCCTTTCTAAGACCTTTAATAGTATTTGCGAAGTCCCTTTTGTCTCGTAAGACAACACTCACAGATTCTAGGGATTCGGATGTGGGCATTGGAGAGGCTCCTGAAAGTTCCCTAGACAGCAAGAAGATCAAACCAGTCTATCTTAAGGGAAATCAACCCTGAATATTCACTGAAAGGACTGATGCTGAAGCTGAAGCTCCAGTATTTTGGTCATCTGATGTGAATAGATAACTCATTGGAAAAGTCCCTGATACTGGGAAAGATTGAGGAGAAGAGGGTGTCAGTAGATGAGATGGCTGGACAGCATCACCGATGCAATGAACATGAACTTGGACTAACTCCAGTAGATAGTGAGGGACAGTGAGGCCTGGCGTGCTGCAGTCCATGGGGTCGCAAGGGATTGGACCCGACTGGGTGACTGAACAACAACAACTAGGAAGGCAATTTCACCACATTAGTCAAAAATGGTAACTTGGAATAATTTTATATTTACAGAAAAAATTATGAAAATAGTGCAGTATTGGGGAAGCCCAATAGGTTTGGCTGATGCTCCTCTCATAACTAGACTGGAGTTGTCTAGTTATGAGAGTTTCAGGAAAGAACACCACAGAGATGAAGTCATTTCTCTTTGCATCACATTAGGGGGCACATGAACCCAACATGAAACAATGACTGGTTCCAAATTGGGAAAGGAGTACTTCAAGGCTGTATATTGTCACCCTGCTTATTTAACTTATATGCAGAGCACATCATGTAAAATGCCAGGCTGGATGAAGCACAAGCTGGAATCAATATTGCTAGGAGAAATATTAATAGCCTCAGATATGCAGATGACACCACCTTTATGGCAGAAAGTGAAGAAGAACGAAAGAGTCTCTTGATGAAGGTGAAAGAGGAGAGTGAAAAATCTGACTTTAAACTCAACATTCAAAAAACAAAGATCACGGCATCGGGTCCCATTACTTCATGGCAAATAGATAGGGAATTGACAGAAACAGTGATAGACTTTATTTTCTTGGGCTCCAAAATCACTGCAGATGGTGACTGCAGCCATGAAATTAAAAGACACTTGCTCCTTGGAAGAAAAGCTATGACAAACCTAGATAACATATTAAAAAGCAGAGACATTGCTTTGCCAACAAAGATCCATATAGTCAAAGCTATGGTTTTTCCAGTAGTCATGTATGGATGTGAGAGTTAGACCATAAAGAAAGCTGAGCACCAAAGAGTTGATGTTTTTGAACTGTGGTGTTGGAGAAGATTCTTGAGAGTCCCTTGGGCTGCAAGGAGATCAAACCTGTCAATCCTAAAAGAGATCAGGATATTTCACTGGAAGAACTGATGAGTATTCACTGGAAGGACTGATGCTGAAGCTGAAGCTCCAATACTTTGGCCACCTGATGAGAAGAACTGACTCACTGTGAAAGACCTTGATGCTGGGAAAGATTGAAGGCAGGAGGAGAAGGGGACAACAGAGGACAAAATGATTGGACGACATCACCAATTCAATGGACATGGGTTTGAGCAAGCTCCAGGAAATGGTGAAGAGTAGGGAAGACTGGTGTGCGCTTCAGTCCACGTGGTCACAAAGAGTCAGACACGACTGAGTGACTCAGCAACAAAGCCACACAGCATCACCTGTGATGTTTACTTTGATCACATGGTTAAAGCAGTATTTGCCAGACTCTTCCACTAATAGTAATGTTACTATTTTTCCTTTTCCAAACTCTCTTTGAATACAGACAGTATCAAGTCCACCCTTAGGTGTAAAAAGGGAACTAAGCTCCGATTTCTAGATGAGGGACTATATTGACATAAGTGAAAAGAACTCTGGGGCAAGATTTCTCTCCCATCCCCACTTAATTATTTATTCAAACATATTTTCCTGACTATGAATACATGTACATACATTTAATGTTTTTGGATAATAATCCAATACTATATTATTCATTTTATTGTTCAGATTATTCCAGCTTTGACCATTGGGAGCTCCTTCAGGGCAACTCCTGTGTTCTCTTGATACGCTCTCACTCTCTTGTGTTTTTTTTTTGAGCACTTTCTTGCTTTTGATTCTATTACCTTGAAGCCAGTAGCCAATCTCCCTCTCTTGGTGCCCGGCTTCTTCCTCCAAGGTCTCCAGGTTTTTTCTGATCTTTGGCCTGTCACCTCCATAAACTCTTGCCTCTGGCTGAGCTAGACTAGCCCCTTGTGGAGGGCTAAAATCAGAAAACACCACACCTCAGCTGTGTCTGTCACCAAGACAATTAAGAAGCCCTGCGTGAAAACCCAGGGGTCCTACTCCCAAACCTCCTTCTAACTGTGGTGCACCAGGTCCTTGGGGACATGGAGGTGGGGCCTACGTCTGTCATATGACGACTGTAGCCATGGCACTCTAGTGCAACTTCTCTAGAGCCTGGGACCCAGGGAGCTTCTGGGTCTACAGGGAAGCAGCTGGGTAGCTTCTCCCCAGGGTTCTCAGTGAGGGTCTGGCTAGATGAAATTGAACAGCTTTGTTGACCTAGAGTGATCCACACCTTGGGATCTCACTCTCCCCATCTCACCTACTGTATGTTTATCGCCTTACCCAAAGGTCCCAGTTCCCCAAGTTCTCCCTCCAAGATGACTGACAGAGAAAACCTTCCCTCCAAAGTGAAGTGAAATTCTAAATGTAGGTATGAATGTATAAAGAAAGGTAAATATGGCCACAGGAAGACAGCCCTACCTTTGTGCTGTGAACATATTATTTATTCCTCTCCCCCCAGATTCTAAATAAGTCTTCCCTCCATCACTATCCTCTCTCACTTGGCCATAGCTATATCCTCCTGATATGCTCCAAATTATTTTGCAGGTAGATTATTTTTTAAAGCACAAATCAGGTTGTATCACTTAATCTGTTTCAAAATATTGAATGGCTCTCCAATGAAAGACCTTGATGCTGGGAAAGATTGAAGGCAGGAGGAGAAGGGGACAACAGAGGACAAAATGATTGGACGACATCACCAATTCAATGGACATGGGTTTGAGCAAGCTCCAGGAAATGGTGAAGAGTAGGGAAGACTGGTGTGCGCTTCAGTCCACGTGGTCACAAAGAGTCAGACACGACTGAGTGACTCAGCAACAAAGCCACACAGCATCACCTGTGATGTTTACTTTGATCACATGGTTAAAGCAGTATTTGCCAGACTCTTCCACTAATAGTAATGTTACTATTTTTCCTTTTCCAAACTCTCTTTGAATACAGACAGTATCAAGTCCACCCTTAGGTGTAAAAAGGGAACTAAGCTCCGATTTCTAGATGAGGGACTATATTGACATAAGTGAAAAGAACTCTGGGGCAAGATTTCTCTCCCATCCCCACTTAATTATTTATTCAAACATATTTTCCTGACTATGAATACATGTACATACATTTAGTGTTTTTGGATAATAATCCAATACTATATTATTCATTTTATTGTTCAGATTATTCCAGCTTTGACCATTGGGAGCTCCTTCAGGGCAACTCCTGTGTTCTCTTGATACGCTCTCACTCTCTTGTGTTTTTTTTTTGAGCACTTTCTTGCTTTTGATTCTATTACCTTGAAGCCAGTAGCCAATCTCCCTCTCTTGGTGCCCGGCTTCTTCCTCCAAGGTCTCCAGGTTTTTTCTGATCTTTGGCCTGTCACCTCCATAAACTCTTGCCTCTGGCTGAGCTAGACTAGCCCCTTGTGGAGGGCTAAAATCAGAAAACACCACACCTCAGCTGTGTCTGTCACCAAGACAATTAAGAAGCCCTGCGTGAAAACCCAGGGGTCCTACTCCCAAACCTCCTTCTAACTGTGGTGCACCAGGTCCTTAGGGACATGGAGGTGGGGCCTACGTCTGTCATATGACGACTGTAGCCTGGCACTCTAGTGCAACTTCTCTAGAGCCTGGGACCCAGGGAGCTTCTGGGTCTACAGGGAAGCAGCTGGGTAGCTTCTCCCCAGGGTTCTCAGTGAGGGTCTGGCTAGATGAAATTGAACAGCTTTGTTGACCTAGAGTGATCCACACCTTGGGATCTCACTCTCCCCATCTCACCTACTGTATGTTTATCGCCTTACCCAAAGGTCCCAGTTCCCCAAGTTCTCCCTCCAAGATGACTGACAGAGAAAACCTTCCCTCCAAAGTGAAGTGAAATTCTAAATGTAGGTATGAATGTATAAAGAAAGGTAAATATGGCCACAGGAAGACAGCCCTACCTTTGTGCTGTGAACATATTATTTATTCCTCTCCCCCCAGATTCTAAATAAGTCTTCCCTCCATCACTATCCTCTCTCACTTGGCCATAGCTATATCCTCCTGATATGCTCCAAATTATTTTGCAGGTAGATTATTTTTTAAAGCACAAATCAGGTTGTATCACTTAATCTGTTTCAAAATATTGAATGGCTCTCCATCACTATCATGATAAAGAGCAAATGTTTAACCCCAGCAATCCCTGGCCTTATCTTGCACTAGTCGCTCCTCACTGTCCAAGGGCCAGCCACCTCAGCTGTCCCTCATATTGGCCCTTTACCGTGGGATGTTCCTCCCTCCATTGCAACACCTATCTCTTCACTTGTTTTCATCCTTTAGACCAACTAAGGGGTCTTTTAAATGAATGTAATATTTTGGGATTGTTTGCCTTGACCATCAAATTCAGAGGGAAGAACTTCTCTGGTGGTCCAGTGGTTAAGAATGCACCTGCCAATGCAGGGGAAATAGGTTCGATCCCGGGTCCCAGAAGATACTACATGCTACACAGCAATTAAGCCTGAGCACCACAATTACTGAAGCTCACACGTACTCTGGAGCCCACGCTCTGCAGCAAGAGAAGCCACTGCAATGAGAGGCCCACATACCACAACTAGAGAGGAGGCCCTGCTTGCCACAACTAGAGAAAGTGTGCATGCAGCAATGAAAACCCAGTGCAGCTAGAAATATAAGCTTTTTAAAATAATTACATATATATATATATATAAACAAACTCAGAGAGGAAAAAACCTAGAGGCTTGTCAGAGGCTGAGACAATTGGCTATAGGGAGATTATGGTGGTAGAAGGGGCTGCCATAGTGGGGATCCTCCTTTTTCAAAGTGGGGTCACCCCTTCTGTCGAGCCCACACAGCAGAGTGTAAGTTCCCAAATGCTTGTCTGAGGTGTCATGAGAGGATGGTTGCAGTAACAGTAAGAACCTTTGTAGGGTGCTGGCTTCACCCAGCTGTGAAAGAGCATTGTGGTCAGGAGCAGAGACCTAAAGGGGCCCTCCTCAGTAAGAGCACCATGAGTGAGAAGGGGCCACAAGGAGACTCACCCTCTGCCCTACTTGAACACAAAGGAAGCAACAACTTTGGTTTTTTATTGGCCATACCTCGGCTTGTGGGACTTTAGTTTCCTGACCAGGAATCGAATCTGGGCCCTCAGCTGTGACAGCATGTAATCTTAACCACTGGACAGCCAGGGAATTACACAGATTAAACAAACAAACAAACACAAGTCTAGATAACCCTTCTGGCTTTTTTTCCTCCTGGCGCTACACTCCTGAGAGTCTCTTCCAGAGCCACAGACATTTGATCTAGCCAGCCCTCATTTTCTTCCTGAAGATGGTGAGAAGTGAGCACAGTCGGGAGGGCTGGAGGTGAGGGAGCATTCCATTGCCCCTGATGCCAGCTCCAGGAACCTTCAAATTCAGTATCTGGTTATTCCACAGGGCTGTGAAAGGTTCAGCCCCATTGTGTGTTATAAGGATGTTCTGGTTAGCAGTCTTCAATACAGCTTCTTTTAACTTCCCCATAACAAGGGTTTCCCTGGTGGCTCAGAAGCAAAGAATCCACCTGCCAAGCAGGAGACTTGGGTTCAATCCCTGGGTTGGGAAGATCCCCTAGAGGAGGAAATGGTAGCTCACTACAGTGTCAGACACAACTTGATGACTAAATTACAACAACAACAACATGCCTATGAAACATACAACAAAAAGAAAAGGCACAAACTACTGAAAACTCATGCCAAATCTCAGAGGAAATAGATCTCAGCAATACCAAGACAGCTTCCAGGAATTTTAGAATTCTTACCCTTGGGATGCTCTCCCAATCCTAGATTTAGCTAATACTAGGGAGTCCATAGATTTCACTTAAGACTAGCTGCCAAAATTTGAAGAAAGTGATGAAGGGGTAAATTAGGAACCTTATAGTATTAATAAATCAAAATAAATGCATTAAGAAAGAAGCTTCAACAACACTCATTAGAGTGGTTTCATATAAGTTACAAAAGTCACTGTGTGTTAGCAACTGTGGTATTTTAACGCAAGCCAGGACTGTGTTTTTTCATACTGTTCAATGGGTTCTCAAAGCAAGAATACTTAAGTGGCTTGCCATTTCCTTCTTCAGAGGATGATGTTTTGTCAGAACTCTCCAACAAGAACAGGAGTGGGAAATTTTAATACAGATGAACATTACTACTGTGGGCAAGAATCCCTTAGAAGAAATGGAGTAGCACTCATCATCAACAAGAGAGTCTGAAATGCAGAATCTGGGTGCAGTCTCAAACATCACAGAATGATCTTGGCTTGTTTCCAAGGCAAATCTTTCAACACCACATAATCCAAGTCTATGCCCCAACTATTGATGTCAAAGAAGATGAAGTTGAGTGGTTCTATGAAGACCTACAACACCTTCTAGAACTAACACCAAAGAAAGATGTCCTTTTCATAAGAGGGGACTGGAATGCAAAAGTAGGAAGTCAAGAGATGCCCAGAATAATAGGCAAGTTTGGCCTTGGAGTACACAATGAAACAGGGCAAAGGCTAGCAGAGTTTACCAAGAGAACATGCTAGTCATAGCAAAGACCTTCTTCCAACAACCCAAGAGATGACTCTATAGATGAACATCACCAGATGATCAATACCGAAATCAGACTGATTAATTCTTTGTAGCCAAAGATGGAGAAGCTCTATACAATGAGCAAAAACAAGACCGTGAGCTGACTGTGGCTCAGATCATGAGCTCCTTATTGCAAAATTGAGACTTAAATTGAAGAAAGTAGGGAAAACTACTAGGCCATTCAGATATGACCTAAATCAAATACCTTATGATTAAACAGCAGAAGGACAAATAGATTCAAGGGATTAAATCTGATAGACAGAATGCCTGAAGAGCTATGGGTGGAGGTTTATAACATTATACAGCAGGCAGTAGCCAAAACCATGCCAAAGAAAAAGAAATGCAAGAAGGCAAAATGGTTGTCTGAGGAGGCCTTACAAGTAGCTGTGAAGATAAGATAAGTGAAAGGCAAAGGAGACAGGGAAAGATATACTCAACTAAATGCAGAGTTCCAAAGAATAGCAAAGAGAGACAAGAAAGCCCTCTTAAGTGAACAATGCAAATTAATAGAGGAAAAAATAGAATGGGAAAGACTAGAGATCTCCTCAAGAAAATTAGAGATACCAAAAGAACATTTCATGCAAAGATGCTCAAAATAAAGGGCATAAATGGCAAGGACCTAACATAAGCTGAAGAGATTAAGAAGAGATGGCAAGAATACATAGAATAACTGTACAAAAAAGATCTTAATGGCCCAGATAACCATGATGGTGTGATCATTCATCTAAAGCCAGACATCCTAGAATGTGAAGTCAAGTGGGCCTTAGAAAGCATTACTACAAACAAAGCTAGTGGAGGTGATGGAATTCCAACTGAGTTATTTAAAATCCTAAAAGATGTTAAAGTGCTGCATTCAATATGCCAGCAAGTGTGGAAAACTCAGGAGTGGCCACAGGACTGGAAAAGGTCAGTTTCATTGAAATCACAAAGAAGAGCAATGCCAAAGAATGTTCAAACTACCACACAATTGCAGTCATTTCACATGCTAGCAGGATAATGCTCTAAATCCTTCAAGATAGGCTACAACAGTATGTGAACCAAGAGCTTCCAAATGTACAAGCTGCATTTAGAAAAGGCAGAGGAACCAAAAATCAAATTGCCATCATTCTTGGGGTCATGGGGAAAAGAAGGGAATTCCAGAAAAACATCTACTTCTGTGTCATTCATTATGCTAAAACCTTTGACTGTGTGGATCACAAAAACTGTGGAAAATTCTTAAAGAGATGGGAGTACCAGACCACCAAACAGTGGTTGTGAAACCTGTATACAGGTCAAGAAGCAACAGTTAGAACCAAACATGGAACAATGGACTGGTTCCAGATTGGGAAAGGAGTACCACAAGGCTGTATATTGTCACCTTGTTTATTTAACTTATATGCAGAGTACATTATGCATGATGCCAAACCTAATGAATCACAAGCTGGAATCAAGATTGCTGGGAGAAATATCAACAACCTCAGATACACAGATGATACTACCCTAATGGCAGAAAGCTCAGTTCAGTTCAGACCCCGTAGACTGCAGCACACCAGGCTTTCCTGTCCATCACCAACTCCCGGAGCCTACTCAAACTTATGTCTATCACGTTGGTAATGCCATCCAAACATCTCATCCTCTGTTGTCTCCTTCTCCTCCTGCCTTCAATCTTTCCCAGCATCAGGGTCTTTTCCAAAGGGTCATTTCTTTTCATCAGATGGTCAAAGTATTGGGTTTCAGTTTCAGCATCAGTCCTTCCAATGAATATTCAGGACTGATTTCCTTTAGGATTGACAGGTTGGATCTGCTTGTAGTCCAAGGGATTCTCAAGAGTCTACTCCAACACCACAGTTCAAAAGTATAAATTCTTCAGTGCTCAGCTTTCTTTATAGTCTAACTCTCACATCCATACATGACTACTGGAAAAATCATAGCTTTGATTAGACGGAAATTTGTTGGTGAAGAAATGTCTCTGCTTTTTAATACGCTGTCTAGGTTGGTCACAACTTTTCTTCCAAGGAGAAAGCGTCTTTTAATGTCATGGCTGCAGTCACCATCTGCAGTGATTTTGGAGCCCCCAAAAATAAAGTTTGTCACTGTTTCCATTGCTTTCCCATCTGTTTGCCATGAAATGATGGGACTGGATGCCATGATCTTAGTTTTTTGAATGTTGAGTTTTAAGCCAACTTTTTCTCTCTCCCCTTTTACTTTCATCAAGAGGCTCTTTAGTTCTTAGCTTTCTGCCATAAGGATGGTGTCATCTGCGTATCTGAGGTTATGGATATTTTTCCCGGCAATGGCAGAAAGTGAAGACAACTAAATAGCCTCTTGATAAAGGTGAAAGAGGAGAGTGAAAAAAGTGACTTGAAAATCAACATTCAAAAAACAAAAATCATGGCATCCAGTCCCATCACTACATGGCAAATAGATGGAGAAACAATGGAAACAGTGACAGACTTTATTTTCTTGGACTTCAAAATCACTGCAGACAGTGACTGCAGCCATGAAATTAAAAGACACTTGCTTCTTGGAAGAAAAGCTATGACAAACCTGGATAATATATTAAAAAGTAGAGATATCACTTTGCTGGCAAAGATCCATATACCCAAAGCTTTGGTTTTTCCAGTAGTCATGTACAGTTGTGAGAGTGGGACCATAAAGAAGGCTGAGAGCCGAAGAACCGATGCTTCAAACTGTGGTGTTGGAGAAGACTCTTGAGAGTCTCTTGGACAGCAAGAAGATCAAACCAGTCAATCCTAAAGGAAATGAACCCCAAATATTTACTGGAAAGACCGATGCTGAAGCTTCAGTACTTTGGCTACCTGATGTGAAGAGCTGACTCATTGGAAAAGACCCTGATGCTGGGAAAGAAAGAAGGAAAGAGTAGGAGACAACAGAGGATGAGATGGTTGGATGGCATCACCAACTTGATGGACATAAGTTTAAGTAAACTCTGGGAGATAGTGAAGGACAGGGAAGCCTGGCGTGCTGCAATCTATGGGGTCCCAAAGAGTAAGACATGACTTAGGGACTATACAACAAGTATTGTGCTTGCTCACTTGCGAGAAGCAGCACAGCAAGATAATGAAAAGCAAGCTCTAAAACCAGACTAGAGACCAAAGGATTATAAGGACAAGGAGGGCTACTGTATCTGGTTAAGGCAAGAAAGCCTGGATTGCATGTCAGTGAAAAACTTCAGATTTTGCTGCCACCTTATGGCTGTCAGACCACAACATGATGTCACATGGTCTAGTGCTGGGGCTCCTGTTTTTAGCTTTGAAAAGACCAAGGTAGATATACATATTATTTTTCATATGCATATGATAAGAATGGAGAAAAAACACTTTTAAAAGCATAGGAGAAAATCACTTTAAAATACCTTTTATTATAAAAATATTTATAATACTTTTTTGTAGCACAATGATAACTCCAGTATCTTTAGAGTCTTACAAATATTATTTAGGCTTGTATGCTAAGAGGTTAACAGAGACAATGATTGTTTGACACTGAGTCCTTATATATGGTGTCAGTTATTACAAATGATTGGTATAGATGACCAGGAAATCAGAGTAGTTCCTTTAATTTTAGATGCACAATTAGAATTAATCAAAATTCTTGGTCCAAAATATGGGTTCATCAGTGGTGATGGGACACATGAAAAATTTATTTTTGTGTTGGAATTGGATGCTGAGAGTCTCTGGATTCAACAACATAGAATAATTCAAAGAAACAGATCTAGCACGTTACAAAAACACAACTTTGCCCATAGAGCTTAGGCTTAATATGTTGTGCTTTCTTACTTATTCTTTCTCTAAAGAGTCTTATATTGTACACTTAATTTCTCTATGATTCTAGTGCTGTTTAGGATAATTTTCCCCTTTTTATGATTTGTAAGTGACTGGGTTTTCTTATTTTGTTTTGGCATGTTTATTGGTTGCATTACGGCCACAGAATGTAATCTGTACAATTTCTGCTTTTAGAATGTATTAATTGAATTATATGCATTCAATTTTTATGAATATTTGTAACTGATATGCATTTCATAGGCTGAAGATTCAGGTTTTGTAAAACAAAATGTAGTTTTATTTTTCTGTTACACAATTTTTCCTCTATTTTGAGTTACGTTTTTTACTCCTAATGGCCAAGAAAAGCAAAACCCACAACCAGACATGAATATTATCACTCACTTTCAGATAAATTAAGCCATTTCTGCCTTTTCAGGATTTTCCCAGTGAATTATAATTTCCCCCTTCCCATCTTCTTACAGGAGGCTGCATCTAAGTTGGGGGAGTTTTCGCAGCATTAAGGGAGAGTCATCTGAATGTTCTGTGGTCATCACCTGCCAACTTTGGCATCCTTGAGATGTAAATAAACTTCGCCTTCCAGGTCTGTCACGTGCCACAGACTATGCAGGACTCTGTGGGACTATTTCCCACACTTCGTAGTTTTAGTACATGCACGTCTGGCCCAGAGCTCAAGGTCACTTCTATTCTGCTAGTCCTCTCCCACCTACTTTTGTGAAACCTTTGCATTCTCAGGCCCTCTAGTCCTAATCTAAGTCGGGGGAGTTTTCGCAGCATTAAGGGAGAGTCATCTGAATGTTCTGTGGTCATCACCTGCCAACTTTGGCATCCTTGAGATGTAAATAAACTTCGCCTTCCAGGTCTGTCACGTGCCACAGACTATGCAGGACTCTGTGGGACTATTTCCCACACTTCGTAGTTTTAGTACATGCACGTCTGGCCCAGAGCTCAAGGTCACTTCTATTCTGCTAGTCCTCTCCCACCTACTTTTGTGAAACCTTTGCATTCTCAGGCCCTCTAGTCCTGTGATGATCTTGGTACCTTGCCAGGCTCTCTGGACTCACTTATGCAGGACTTGCTGCCTCCCTCTTCTCCCCAGAGAATATCCTCTTCTGGATCTCATATCCCTAACTGAGGGCTTGTGGTAGAGGTTCATATCCCCTTAAGGGAAGTTTCAGCCCTGAGGATTGGGGGCAGAAAAGACCCTTTCTCAAGAGACCTGTCTCAGCATCTGACTCTGCTTTCCCGACTGTCCAGTCTGAGGCCGCTAAATCCGAATGCATAAAGTGTGGTTGCTTTTTGGAGCCACCTGGTGGTGGTGTGACAGGCTGGGCTTAAACCCCTGCTTGGTGGATGCTGATTCTGCGAGTGATCCTCCGCCTGCCTGTCACACCGCTGAGAGCTACATTCTTCCTAGAAACCACCTGGTTAGACGACGCTTTCTTCCGGCTTCCCTGATAGCTCAGTCGGTAAAGAATCTGCCTGCAATGAAGGAGACCTCGGTTCGATTTCTGGGCCGGGAAGATCCATCAGAGAAGGAATAGGCTACCCACTCCAGTATTCTTGGGCTTCCCTTGTGGTTCAGCTGGTAAAGAGTCTGCCTACAATGCAGGAGACCTGGGATCGACCCCTGGGTTGGGAAGATCTCCTGGAGAAGGGAAAGGCTACCCATTCCAGTATTCTGGCCTGGAGAATGCCATGGACTGTAGAGTCCATGGGTCACAAAGAGTAGGACACAAGGCAGTGACTTTCACTTTCTTCACTCTCTTTTGCTGGATGATCTGGCACACTGGGCACCTAGATTACTGAGGACATGTTTCCACTTCCCAGTTTCTAAAAATAAGGTGGTCTGTGTTCTTACTGCCTGGCTGCCCCCATACCCCACCAAAAAAAAGAAACTAATCCCCACCTTGGCATTTAGAGAATAAAAAGCATTCACCACATTGCTCCACGCTGTAAATCATATAGTAGTGCTGGTGCATTACCGTGGGTTTTGCCTCGGCTCCCGTCCACTCATGCTGTGGGCACTGGAAAGGTGTAAAGAGCCCCTCCTTGTAAATACGACTCTGGCTTCCTGACAAATGGGGATGGCAGGAACCAATGTAACAGAGGAGAGTCCATTTTTACTCTTCCATGCTAGATCCACTTCTTTGACTTTAACCCTTGGTTGTTGTTTGTTTGTTTTTGCTGCTTTTGTTATTATATTCATACATAATGGCCTGCCTTAGATAATCCTTCCCCTCTTGCCTGACTATTAAGCTAAAGTGCCTTTGTTGAAAACCCTGTCCTCCTGTAGATGGAAGGAAGGAAGAAATTAACACATCCACTGCCTGAGTCTTGCTCTTCTAGGAGATATTTTCAAGAATTAAATGGCCTTTTTACTTTGTGCTTCCTTCCTGATCTCTGCCCTGAACTCCTGTCCCAGGTGTTGAAGGTCAGCAGTTGCAGTGGGCATGATTTAATCTCTGTAGAGGTAAATGGCAAGTGCCTGTTTCCAGTTGGCAGGTCCCCTTCATAGTTACAAACTTGGCCATGATTTTGAGGGGGCATTTCATGATCATTTCATCCCACGGTGCTGAGAATGCTCATTCTCAGGTCTGGCAGAGACTTTATGGATGAGGCCATAAAACAGTACCCAAAATTCTCTGGGCCACATGTCTATATTAGCCTCCTGGTCCAGGAAATATTCCCTCTTGTTTCTTCTTCCTATATCTAGAGTTGCACCATTATCAACATTGATCTCATATAGACCTATATATTATTTTATCAGAGGCTCAGTCACACATTTGGTAATATAAGAAACAGAAATTTAGTAAAACAGATGAAACACAAATAACATAGCTAGTAGTATTATTAAGTCATAAGTAAGAATTAAGCCAAGAACTTCCATTAGGTGCAGCCCAGTAATATCCTAGGATGGCTATTCTGTACCAATCATTATCTTTCAGAGAAATTATATAATAGCATTGTCTGTAAGGCACATAGCCCAGTTTGGTGGTATTACTAGACTGATTATCCTTAGTATGATTTAATTATTCCCAACATAGAAGAGACTTTCTACTTAAATTACCATAACCTGGTGTTATCTACATAAATCCACCCCACAATTGTGGGAGATTTTATTCCTTGGCTGAAACTTAGCTTGTTGCTCTGATTGAGCTTGAGTAACAGAAGAAAAACTCGTATTTATGGTCAGGATCAGAGCCGATATTATTAATTGGCCGAGTGAGGTGATTCCCATCTAGTAACATCAATAGTGACCTGAACATGACTGTAATTTTCCTTTTAAAGTAAATTTCCTCTGGACCAACTAATTAGAGCCTTGCTGTGCTCAGTTGCTCAGTCACGTGCAACTCTGCAACTCCAAGGACAGTAGCCTGTCAGGCTCCTCTGTCCATGGGATTCTCCAGGCAAGAATACTGGAGTGGGTTGCCATGCCCTCCTCCAGCGGATCTTCCTGACCCAGGGATGAACCCATATCTCTTATGTCTTCCTGCATTGCAGATAGATTCTTTACCACTACACCACTTGGGAAGCCCTAATTAGAGCCTTGAAGTAGAGAAATTCCCCAAGGTAACCCAGAACTAGACACAGGTAATTGGCCACACACCCAACAACTGGATTGATTTCTAAAACTAGCATAGGATCATGCCTATGATAGAAATACACTTGATTTATATGCAAAGGTCCCAAAGGCAAGAAAACATTATAAATGATCATAAGAGTCACACCAAGGACTTTGGGCAAGCTGTCTCTCTCTGATATGATCTTTGTGTAGTTTCTTTTTTGTTTGAGAGTCATTTTAAGGTAATTTTGTGGTCAGTCACCCTCTCTATAGGCCAGTCCATTGCAGAGGCCCTGACAAGGACTATGATAGAAATACACTTGATTTATATGCAAAGGTCCCAAAGGCAAGAAAACATTATAAATGATCATAAGAGTCACACCAAGGACTTTGGGCAAGCTGTCTCTCTCTGATATGATCTTTGTGTAGTTTCTTTTTTGTTTGAGAGTCATTTTAAGGTAATTTTGTGGTCAGTCACCCTCTCTATAGGCCATCCATTGCAGAGGCCCTGACAAGGGTCTCTCCATCCAGGTTGGAGACAGTCCTTCAAAGAATTATGACTCATAACATTTTACCAGGATATATCAGATTTTTAAGAACTCCACATAACCTCTAGAATAACTATGTTAGTAATATTTAACATACAATATAACCTGAGAGGATATATCACTCATTTGATAATACTTCCCATGTAATTCAACCAACCAAATAAACACGGTTAGCTTAATAGCTCTCTTTGGGATGTTTCAGAGGCCCTTTTAAGCATCCCAAAGGTAGCTAGAGATCAAAAGAACTTCAAAAGAATTTGATTTAGGAAATTTTGTCCAAAAAATTAAAAGGGTTTAGGACACTCAGTCAGATTCAGCCAATGTGGGCGGGCACGTCACTTAGCTTGCTGATATGTTACAATGGATGTATATATAGAGGCTCAAAGTCTAGTGAAGTTGGCCGTCTAGGACCTAGTTGGTTCTAACCAGTTTTCCTATGGTTGTGTCATTCCTAACAAAATCCATTTACCCAACTAAATGAAATCCAGTCTTCGAAAATCCTGATCATGCATAACTCACTCCTTTCATTACTTTTTCATTTCTCACAACTTCTTTTACTGAAAACACCCCCTTAATTTTTCCACATCAAGTTCTTTTTCTTGTTGGCAAATTTATAACAGATAGACTATGGTCTTATTTGACCTCTAGCAAACATAGGTACAACTGAAGTATTACATTTATCGATGGTTCTAGAGACATGTCTGTACTACCAGGTATTCATTTGATACTGAATATTTGACAGTTCATGTGAACCTGAAATTCATTTAGGATAATTTCTCTTGTATTTAGAATTGTTTGATTTGTAAGTAAAGTAATGCTCAAAATTTCCCAAGCCAGGCTTCAGCAATATGTGAACTGTGAACTTCCAGATGTTCAAGCAGGTTTTATAAAAAGCGGAGGAACCAGATATCAAATTGCCAACATCCACTGGATCATTGAAAAAGCAAGAGAGTTCTAGAAAAACATCTATTTCTGCTTTATTAACTATGTCACTGTGTAGACCACAATAAACTGTGGAAAATTCTGAAAGAGATGGGAATACCTGACCACCTGACCTGCCTCTTGAG
>SJYC01049243.1:0-15143 GCA_006408675.1 Madoqua kirkii
GAGAGTTGGACTGTGAAGAAAGCTGAGTGCCAAAGAATTGATTCTTTTGAACTGTGGTGTTGGAGAAGACTCTTGAAAGTTCCTTGGACTGCAAGGAGATCCAACCAGTCTATTCTAAAGGAGATCAGTCCTGGGTGTTCTTTGGAAGGACTGATGCTAAAGCTGAAACTCCAATACTTTGGCTGCCTCTTGCAAAGAGTTGACTCATTTGAAAAGACTTGATGCTGGGAGGGATTGGGGGCAGGAGAAGAAGTGGACCCTGGAGGATGAGATGGCTGGATGGCATCACCGACTCAATGGACATGAGTTGGAGTGAACTCCAGGAGTTGGTGATGGACAGGGAGGCCTGGCGTGCTGCGATTCACGGGGCTGCAAAGAGTCAGACACTACTGAGCACTGAACTGAACTGAACTGCCCTTCTTTGGGGCATCCATGACACAGCATGTAAGGGGGTCAGACCTACCAGGTTGTCGTTTGCTGGTTGGAAATACTTGTAATAAAGCCATTTACTTTAAAAGCTGACACTTCCTTATTCATTCAGTTTCAGTTTTACTTTCCATTTCCTGCCAGGTACTTTCACATACATCTGAGATTCCTAAACTGGGAATTATTGTTATGCCACCTGAGGTAGGAGACCCTTGAAGCCTCAGAATCTCTAGAGAGATTTCCATGTTTACCCCTTGACTTCACATAAGTCCTTGGGACAGTGTTTGAGAACATGGGTTCATTCATGTTTGATTAGCCAATAACATTGCATTAGCAACTGGAAGTACAAGTCCATCTAAAAGGTTCACTTTGTTTGGTTTATTAGCTTTTGCACTGAAATTAATTAAATCATTGCTGCTGTTGCTGCTGCTAAGTTGCTTCAATCATGTCTGATTCTGTGTGACCCCATAGATGGCAGTCCACCAGGCTCCCCATCCCTGGGACTCTCCAGGCAAGAACACTGGAGTGGGTTGCCATTTTCTTCTCCAATGCATGAAAGTGAAAAGTGAAAGTGAAGTCACTCAGTCGTGTCTAACTCTTTGTGACCCCATGGACTGCAGCCCACCATGGGCTCCTCCGCCCATGGAATTTTCCAGACAAGAGTACTTCAGTGGGTTGCCATTGCTTTCTCCAAATTAAGTCATTAATTTAACCTTAACAATATAGTCTTTAGTCAAGGTGAAGGTCAGGAATTCTTAGCTGCCATTGTACAGAGACTGGAGTGTATCCACTGCAGCCCACATCCTCACAGAACATGGCTTAACATGAAAACAAGGAATATCTTTTGTACTTAGGAATCTAGAAATGGCCCTTTTCTGATTAAAAGGGACTAGTATGGTTTGAAGTTGGCATTTCTTCCCCCCTTTCATTCTTTTCTACACACGAGTTGCTTATAGAAAAAAGGAAGAAGTTGGTGAAAAATTCTGTGTTGAAATTGGTAAAACAATATTTTGAATTTCATTATTCTCTGTAGTTATCTAATGTAGTTTGAAGCCTGGATGCTAGCTGCCTATATGATACCCCGACATGGATATTTAATAAGCATTTCAAGCTCAACATTCTCACAGTAGAGCTCTTGGTTACCCCCCAGCTGTCAGATCACCACCTCTGCAAGTTGAAGCTATCTCAAAAAGGGATCTCCTGTCTACCTGGTTGTTTAAGCAAAGGTTATAAGAATTTAAAAAAATTCTTGCTTTTTCTGCCCCCACAGCCAGTCTGTCAGCAATTCCTGTTGACATTACTACAAAATGTGTCCCTAAATCACTAACTTCTCCCCATCATTTCTGCTACCTCTTTTTCCAATCACCAACATCTCTTCCCTGGTCTTCTAACCCATCTTTTTGCCCCCTTATGATCTATTTTCAAGCAGCAAGAACCATGTTTAAAAAAATTATTTCCTTGTTTTAATTAATTCATTGTTTTCCATAGCAATTAGAATAAGATCTCTTGCCCCTTTACCTTGGTTCACAAAGCCCTTTGGACTCAGCCCCCACTGCTTCTCTGACTGTCCCTCATCACAGTTCTCTGGAGCCCTTGACTTTTTGTTCTTTGAGTAAGACAATCAATCAACCTGAGGGCCCTTTCCCAGCCAGGAATGTGTTTTCCTAATCTCTCCATAGCTGGCTCCTTCTACTATTTAGGAAAAATTCTTCTGATTAGTCCAACATAGAGCCATTTCCTGGACACCAGACAGTATAAGATGAACCACCAGCCCACCAAAACTAGACATCATTTATTACCCAGGTAGCTGTCACCACCAGTAGCAAAGGTGATGAGAGCAGAATCCTCACATGCTTTTTCAGCATTGCATCACCAAGTTTACAGAGGAGGTGCTCAGGATTGATGTTGTACAAACAACAATTTTTCATGTACTGTGTAATAGCAACTTGAGAATCAATAGGCTATTTCTGTCTGCTCTCATTTTATAGCCGACTGGACTTTACGAGTATAAGGTCTCTGGTATTGTGAGATCTCCACCAGATCTACTTGCAGATGTCTATATGGACTTAGACTATAGAAAACAGTGGGACCAGTATGTCCAAGGTGAGTCACACCTGATCTAAAAAAAACTATTAGAAAGTAGAATCTATTCCTATTTACTCTAGCTAGTAGAATGCAATAGATTTAGTTATATTATGTTATATATGCAATGAGTTTAGTTATATTATGTTTCATTTAAAATTTTGACTTAAATATCTGAAGTGCTGGGCTTAAATGTGATATTTTGCCCTTACTGCAAGCTTGTTGTCCTCTCTTATATATATACATGAATATCCAGGTATATGTATTAAGGTACATATACCTGGATATTCATGAAAGGGTTTTTGGAAGAGGTCATGCTTGAGGTTTGCTTTAGAAGTGGAATCAAAGTTTTATAAATGGCAAGAATACATGTGTATGAGGAAGAGAGAGGTGAGGGGGTGAATGGAATAAGGACATTTGGCCCAAATAACAGCATTAGTAAAACAAGAACAACCTGAAACAACATGAAATGTTAAAAAAGGAAGACAACTATGAGCAATTTTGTGTTCTTGCATAGTTGTGACAGCAGAATTGGAATTAGCCCCAAGGCCCTAGGCTGGCCACCTGGCTACACTTAGATTTTTCCTATAAGTGCTGGAGAGTTATAGAGGGGCTAGATAAGGTATCTTTCTCCCACTTAGAGTGAGCAATGGCCTCTGCCATCTCAGTCACTGTGAAATAGATACACAGCTAGCTGAAGGGCACAGAAAACCTAACAGACCCTTGCTATGGTCAAGAATTTTGTTTGAAAGTAAGAAAAGCTAACAAATGGCAGTGTAAGGAAAGGAAAGAGTTTATTGTTTCATGGCATTGAAAATCCATGAATATCTGGCCTCCAGGACAGCTGTATTCAGTACTTCATTTCTCCAGTTTGATTGTTTCCTTTTGTGTTGACCACAATCTCAGGCAGATTCTTGTGTCTTGGCAGAAATACCACCAGAAGATGTAGGCTTACATTCTAATCATGTACACAACCACAGGAGAACAGGAACATTCCTACTTATGGCATCCAGATTCCTAGGATTGGCTTCTATTGCCTCAGCATGGATCATGTGCTTATTTCCTGGGGATGTTTGTCGGGGTTTGGGGTCCTTAATGTTACCAAATACCCTTACTATTTAGGATTCATTGTGATGCCCACTAATTCAAGGGAGAAGTCACACATTCTCCATTCATCTTCCGAGCAGCCGTGGTTCAGTCATGTGCTGTAGATACTGGCAGAGCCTCTGATGTGTGGTGCTTGGCATTAAGAGTCTGCACTATGGAGTAGGGTCCAGAGGCTGCAGTAGCTTGACTTCTCTGGAGCAATCCTGAGGTTCCTAACCTAACTCTGTTCCTCCTAGATCTTCTCTGAGCTTCCTAAGATCCTTTACAAAACCACTTTGGGGCCTAAACTTGCTAGAGTGGCAAGCCAAGACTATCCACACATGTTGCTGTGATCACGTTTGACTCATTTTCCCAGCTCTGAAATTAACACTGAGTCAGTCTTGCTTAAACCACATTGAAGAGACGGAGGGGAAGGGCAGTGATCTGAAGGAGAAAGAGATTCTGGTGCAAGAAGGGGAGAGTCATAGCAGAGCAGGCAAAAGCAACAGATGTCTACTCCTTCCCTTCCTTTCAAGGGCATTTTCAGCCTCTTGTAGTAATGGACTGATAAGTTCTTTTCTCCATAGTCTGCTTCTAATAGGCTGTATTCCTTTCAGAAGCTGAATTAAAATACATGTCTGCTGTCAGCACCTCCTCAAGGGGCTGTCTTGGCTCTTTCAGAAGTCTTAGCTTGACTCCTCTATATGGTTGGTTAGAAGTTTCCCACACAGCTTGAGGGCAGAGGCTGTGCACTTCATAGTGTATCGCTTTGCTATCCTCTTCCTTGAGCTGATGCTCTTTGCACACAATAGCATGGTGGACATTATGCAGATCTGCTTCCTGTCTCTGTAGTATAAAGCAAAATGGGAGAGAGGCAAGTAGTATAGCGTTAGCATAGTTAAGCTCCTTCCTGCTTAGGAAGAACACTAACCTCTCCGAAACCTTCATTAGACAACTGTAGACACTAAACTGCACTGCTCAGTCCCAGGATACTTATAATATGTCAATAAACTTAAGGTGAGGAGTCGGTCACAACAGCAGAACTATTGATATTGCAGTGCCGTCCAATAGTTACCATGATTTAATAACTCGAAATTTTATTTTTTGGAAGCCTAATTTTATTACCACATTCTACCTTAGAATGTGTGTAGCTTCCAATGAATGAATTTTGTTGGATTAATTTATTTTAAATGTGTTTTTAAGTCTCATAAACACTGTTCCTGGGCAACAAGCTTTCAGTGATAATGACTTTTCCTGGAAGTCAGTGCCTTCTGAGTTAGTGGTTTATCATCCTCTACAAGATTGTCATATCAACACTTTTTGTTAATTGAGGCCAAAGAGACTTCCAGATGCAATAACGTCATTTTATTTCATTTTTTTTAAAGAACTCTGTGAAATAAAAGTTGATGGAGAAGAAGCGGTCTATTGGCAAATGAAGTACCCTTTTCCCATGTCCAATAGAGATGTATCCTTTCCAAAAGTGAAATGTTAGTCCCTCAGTCATGTCCAACTCTTTGCAACCCCATGAACTGTAGCCTGCCATTCTCTTCTGTCTGTGGAATTCTCCAAGCAAGAATACTGGAGTAAGTAGCCATTCTCTTTTCCAGGGGATCTTCTGGTTCTAAGGATTGGACTACAATCGCAGGCAGATTCTTTATCATCCGAGCTACCAGGGAAGCCCATCCTGGTGTAACACTGATCAGCTTTCTTAGTGTTTCTGTGCCTCGTGGTTATCACCCAATGGTGGCATGGCCAGGAGTTGTGGACAACACTGTCTTTTACTCTTGTGCAAGCGTCAGCAAAAGCCATTGCTTCTTGTGGCTTTCTCAGGGTGTGACTTCTGGGTCTGACTACATGCATCATCAGTAATTGTGGGTGGCAGCTCACACCTTCCTGAGGCCATTTCTAGGAAATCTTTTTGTGTCAGAATTGAGGACCTGAAAAAACTTATCAAAAGAGGATTCAATACACTCCCCCAGTCTGCAGAGGAGGAGGCAGGGACCCAGAGATTTAAGGTGAAAGAGGTGCACAGACAGGTGGTGAGCAGCTACTTGGGGCTGCAATCAGTTCAGCTCAGTTCAGTTGCTCAGTCGTGTCTGACTCTTTGTAACCACATGGACTGCAGCACCAGGCCTCCCTGTCCATCACCAACACCAGGAGTCCAGCCAAACCCATCCATCGAGTCGGTGATGCCATCCAACCATCTCATCCTCTGTTGTCTCCTTCTCTTCCTGCCATCAATCTTTCCCAGCATTAGGGTCTTTTCAAATGGGTCAGCTCTTCGCATCAGGTGGCCAAAGTACTGGAGTTTCAGTGTCAACATCAGTCCTTCCAATGAACACCCAGGACTGATCTCCTTTAGGATGGACTGTCCCCTTGCAGTCCAAGGGACTCTCAACAGTCTTCTCCAACACCACAGTTCAAAGACATCAATTCTTCGGCACTCAGCTTTCATTATAGTCCAACTCTCACATCCATACATGACCACTGGAAAAACCATTGCCTTGAATAGATGGACATTTGTTGGCAAAATAATGTCTCTGCTTTTTAATACACTGTCTAGGTTGGTCATAACTTTCCTTCCAAGGAGTAAGCGTCTTTTAATTTCATGGCTGCAGTCACCATCTGAAGTGATTTTAAAGCCTCCCCCACCCCCCGCCAAATAAAGTTAGCAGCTGTTTCCACTGTTTCCCCATCTATTTACCATGAAGTGATGGGACCGGATGCCATGATCTTCATTTTCTGAATGTTGAGCTTTAAGCCAACTTTTTCACTCTCTTCTTTCACTTTCATCAAGAAGCTCTTTAGTTCAGCACTTTATGCCATAAGGGTGGTGTCATCTGCATATCTGAGGTTATTGATATTTCTCCCAGCAATCTTGATTCCAGCTTGTGCTTCTTCCAACCTAGCATTTCTCATGATGTACTCTGCATATAAGTTAAATAGTAGGGTGAAAGTATACGGGAGCAAACACCAAGTGGAGGAACAGAATCATATCCCTTTGCTTCTGACTCATATGAGATGCTGGACTTGATGTTGTGCCTTGACTGGTGGTGTAGTGTGTCTATGTGCGGCAGCGGCGAGACCTGAACTTTGAAGGGCGGAAGGTCCACGTGATCCTGGCCCAGAGCATCTCCGTGCCATGGTTTTCAGAGAAATCGGGTATGATCCAGGTGAAGCAGTACAAGCAGAGCCTGGCAATCCAGAGCTATGACTCTTGGAGGAGTGAAGGTAAATACCGGGCATATGTGTTGGTGCACATGCCTAGGCCACCCATGTGAAGGACGCACTGATTGCAGGCCTGTCAAATGCAGGATGCTTTTTCCCTGAGGTCAGAGACTGAGCATGGGTGCAAAAGAATCAAATGAGACTCAGTTCACCCCAGAAGCTTAGCTACAATGCAAGGTGGATGTTTAAATCTGATCAGTCCATTCTTGACTGACTCTCGTCCGGATGAAATCAAAACATCCAAGTGAACCGGAAGGTTTAGAAACTCACTTCAGGAAGGTGCTGTACATGCACAAGCTGGACAGGGGTGGGCAGGAGAGCTGGTGGGACCACCTCGGGGGAGGCAGCTCCTTCTCAGCAAAAACCCAGGGACTCAGAACCTGTCTGCATTGAGTTCCAGCCTCAGGAAAGAGGCTGGGAGGGGTCAATGCAGCCATCTGCTGGACTGGAATGGATGTGACCTTGAGGCAGCAGTAAATTCGATCTTAGTTCTGACATGTGTTAAATCTGCCACCTTTACATGTCACTTTACTCATTTTATCATTTCTAAACTGGTGTTCAATTTTATCAACTATTTCTAATTGAGATAGTTAATGAGATAGTTAAATGGGAGATATATCCTATTTAGATATAGATAATAAGTATCAGTTAATAGCACTAGTCACGCCTTTAATAAAAAGCAGCAGAATGTGCCTGGGCTGTTTTCCTAAATGTATATACATAAGTCTCCCATAAGACAAAGCAGAGTCAAGAGTTCACTTGAATTCAGTGCTACTTCCCTCCTTAATTTCTGGACTGAATATAAGCCTGGATATTTTCAGGGGTTTGGCTCTATTTTTCCATCTTGTAAATTGTGCTTTCTTTCCCTCTCTAGTTTTCATGTATTACTTCAATAACCCAGGTGGCCAAATTCCATTCTGGATTCTTAACAATTTCACCAAGGTAAGATCCCAGGAGGCAGCAGGGGAGGTGTGTTTGGCAGATGTTAACTTGGCCTATGGTGCCGTCGATCTGGAGAGATGTGCTGTCTCAGGCTTCACGCAGCTTGTTTGACTGACTCTGGTTAGAACTGGAGTTACAACATCCAGGACAGCAGCCGGGACAAAAGATATAGAGTCTTTACCTGGAATGCCAGCCCTCCCTGCTTGCCCACCAAGAGCTCATCAGAATCACTCTCTGGAACCTCCAGACAATAGCCTGCTCCTTGTAGGAACAATGGTGCCTGCGGGCCCTGAATTTGCTTACGGAGGAGTTAGGCCAAGCTGACTTGGGAGGCAGTGACGCATGTCCAAGCCTGGGAAAGCTTCCAGTTTTGTTCTTGTTTTCTTTTTCTGTTGAGGAGTGGAAGCCTTAGTTGACCTGAATCACTAGAGACTGCTTAGGACCTGGAATTATGCCTGCCATTCAGTCTGCTTTGTAAGGTCCTACTTACTGACTGGAGGGATCACCAGTTCCCTGGGGGAATGAAAAAGCACAAAGGCTTTGAGTCAAGCACAAGATATTTGAATCCTGACCTTGTTTCTGACTGTGTAATCTAGGCAAGCCATCAGTTTCTCCCCTTCAAAAAATAGAGATGGATATCTGCACTCTATAGAGAAGGATTAAATAAGACAACATTTGGGGAAATTGGAATGATCAATGTTAACTGAATATATCCTGCTTCATCCCCCTGCCCACCCCCATCCTTATCATTTTCTAATTCTGTAAAGCAAGTCCTTTCTCCCACTTTTTTGGAAAAGTCCCACAGCCCAAGCAAATCCCATCTCCTATCTTCCTTTTTCTTTCAAAATATAATATCTCAGAAATATCTTAGCTTTCTACTAGCAAAAGTAAAACACACACGGTCTTACAACAGCGGCCACCTTGCCTTACCAGTGCCTTGTGTCTTAACTTGTGTCATCATCTGTGGCCACATTCTGTGGAAATCTACTTGGGGGCCCTATTGTCACATTTATTATTCCAAGAGCCATCTTCGTTATCTTTGCCACTTCCTGAAGAATCAAGAGTGAGCACTGAGGACACAGAAGTGACAGCTTTCTTTCCTTTGCAGAGTGAAATTCCTGGCTTCCTGAGAGACTTGGAGAATGCCTGTCTGAAGTACCACAGAGCCGAAGAGAGAGATTTGTGAGCCTTGTGTCCGTGGAGTGATGTCCAGAGAATGATGTCGGCAAGTGCCACAAGCACAGGCCCACACACTCTCCATCACCTTGTCCTCAAGTGTGTTTGCCTGAGATCCACTTCCTTTCCCACTCTCCCCACCTGGGACTCACTGCCTTCTTTCACTGTTGAATGTGGGTGATGTTAGGGAAACCTTTGATTGTTTATTTTTACAAAAGGGGAGTCCTCTAGGGAGCACAGTCATTTCATTATGCCATTCTAGGGTGCTGTGGGTGGAGGATTGATACCACCACCTCGGGGCGACTGATCCCAGTGAGTTGGCTCCTTCCCACACCTGGGTCGTTGCAACTTAAAAGGGTGATCTCCTGTGCAGTTGCTTTGCCTTCAGAACTGACCCTCAGTGTGCCAGACTGGAAGACCCATGTCCGTTGGCCTTATGCTTTGCTAATTTGAGATAATAATCCACTAAACCTCTTCCTATTCTTACTGGGGGAGAATCATGAGCTGTTTTGATTTCAAACCATTCTGAAACAGCCCTGACTATGCATATAGTGTGAGACAGTTTTTGTCTTATCATCCGTGCTTAGATTTTTCTCTTTCCCACATGCCACTGGGGAAGGCTGCCTGTACCTCTCTAGTTCCTTGTTTTACTGGAAGATGAGGCATTAAGATAACTCTGGTGGTTAGCATTAGCCAACTTGCTCTGCACACAGCACTGAGATTAATTTTTTTTAATGTGTAATTTCCTTCTATAACATTTGGACATGTTGAAAGAATAAGTGTTCACAGCCAGGGAAATGTGAATTAGTGGTGTGGTTGACTCTACACCTTTTTTTCTCAGGAATTCTAAATTATCTGCCTCTCCCACCAACAGAAGACTTCCCTTTTCCTTCTTTTAAATTTCAGAAGGAAAGCTATTCTGTGGACAAAGGCAAAGACTTATAATCTCAGGGAAAATTTTTAATCACTTTGTGTGATGGTACCAAATCTTGATCACTGGACATACAAATTCAGGATGTAATTTCAGAAGCATGAGATTAATTAAAATGGGATAACTCAGACTGTGTCTTTTCTCTCTGGAAAAGGAGGTGTGTTGACTATCAAATAAATACACAGTGACTTATACTTGTCTTGTCTACAGTCTCTTTTCTTCCTTATTCCCTATGAGGGAATGATCTCTTTGGTTTGCAAGTGAAATCCAACCTAACTCACAGACTTGAATGTAAAAAAGAATTTTAGGCTCACTTACATGCAAAGTCAGGTGTAGAGTAGCTTCAGGTAGTGGTTGATACAGGTACTTGACAGAAATCAGCTCTGTTCTTCTTTGAGGTTTCTTAGATTTGGGGCCATGTTGGTGGCAGAATTGCTGCTAATAAAAAATGGAAGACCTGCATCTTCCCAGGTTCACACTGAGTCAAAAAAAAAAAAAGTTTTATTTCAGTAGATCCTGAAGCATCCCATGATTCCCTTTAAACCATGCACCAATCCCTGTCCCAGTGATTAGTCACGTGGATAGAATTCTGCAAATAAGTGAATATTTCAGAAATGTATCATTAAAATAGCACTATCAGTAATGTAGGGCTTATCTTGTGACTCAGATAGTAAATAATTTGCCTACAATGCAGGAGATGCGGGTTCACTCCCTGGGTTGGGTAGATCTCCTGGAGAAGCGAATAGCTATCCACATCAGTATTCGTCCCAGGAGAATTCCATGGACCGAGAAACTGCAATTTAATTTTAGGTAAAGTAAATCTGAATATCTCATATAATAGAGGTCAAGTTGACTGTTTATATATAAAGTCATTGAAAAACAAGCACTAGGATTATAGTCTTTCAGCAAAGAATCCACATGAAATGGTGTCATGCAAACTAACAGTGTTTGATAATCTGCTAAGAACACAGAATACTAAGAATGCTGAGTTTCTACATGTGAAAGTGAAAGTGTATATGAAAGCATTAGTCAACAACTCTTTGTGACCCCATGGACTGTAGCCTGCCAGTGTCCTCAGTCCATGGAATTCTCAAGGCAAAAATACTAGAGTGGGTAGCCATTCCCTACTCCAGGGGATCTTCCTGATGCAGGAAGATTTCATGCATGCAGGCAGATTCTTCACCAAGTTTCTAGGTAAGGCAGCTTTAAAAATCACTGTTTGCTATAATTAGTAGAGTGAAAACTCTTTAGCATTCAAGTTTATTAAATTGGAGAAGATAGTACCAAAGAGTGGGAAGCATGGAACCCCTGACCAAACAGTAAATGCCAGAGGATCAAAAATCATGGAACTGGCACTTTGGAGTTTGAGCTAGAATTTTACAATGTGACTCGCTGCAGGGGCTGAATGTATCATTGGGAATTAATGTTATAATTATATTCTCATTCTTCTAACTCTTTGTTTCACCTATTTAATCTGTCCCTCTGAGTAGATAATAAGATCTTTGTGGGTAGAAAATCTTCTTTCTCTTAGATTACTGACCCCTAAGTGAGTATACTCTCCAATGGTATCTAATGAGGGACTTTAATGATCTGAAGAAGATTGACCACACACACCCAGAAGGCAAAACATATCTAGATACAGAGGTTAGATTTGATTACATAAAATACCATTTTAATATTTAATAATCTAATTCAAGGCAATTTTTTTCCACATCATCGTTTTAGGGGTTCTTGATTCCTCAGGATCTCTAGGGTCTTTCCTTGAAAGTGCTCCAGTCCTTTGCCTATAATGGGGTGACTTTGCTGATATGGTTATAAGTTATACTTCAATGTTACAAAAATCTTACTGTTTAGACAGTCCAGCTGAGATTAGTCAGGATTTCAGGATTTTGATGACTAAAGTAGCAACTACTCTCAGTGCTAATTTTTTCCCACAGTCTAATTATTCATACTGCATAACAGTTTAAAGTTCATGATGACCTTGGAACTGAGGAATTCCAGTAGATGATCACTTCATGAAAATATTGCTATGTCACGTTGAGAGTCCTGGCCTGGCTCCTGGCTGAGATTCCTCACCAAGGATCCCCACCTCGAGGGTCTGCTCTTCAAAACTCCTTCTTCTCAGCTGGGTTTGAAAGAGAGAAAGCAGGAAGAGCCCATTCAGCCCTCACGTTTCTGATGGCACCACCCAGTTGGTTCAGAGAATTATTTTGAAATGCTTTGAGATCTGTATTTATTTCACAGGTATTTCTCAATGGTCTGACATCCATCTGTCCAGGGGACAGCAAGGTAGCTCCTTGAATAAGAAGGGACTTGGGGTCCACTCTCAAGGAGCTTATGATCTAGTGAGGAAGACACAGTGGAAAAGCTGTTGAAGGATGGCAAATTGTGAGAAAGGGCAAATAAAGTGGGTTAGAGTCTAAACCTGGGGCACTAACCAAATCTGAGGGGTTGCAGAGAACATGTTGGAGTTAGCTGGATGAAGGTTGGAAAAGAAGAGTCTTCCTCATGAAAGGAACCATTTCCATAAAATCCCTTAAGCAGAAGAGCCAGTCATGTTGCAGGAATGTCCAAAGGATCTGAACAATGAGAGTGGAGGAAGACATTGCTCACATGTGGCTGAAGAAGGAGGCAGTGAGGCTATAGGAGATCCTGAGAGCTGTAGCAAGGATTTTGGACTTTCTAGCCAGAATCCGAGTGAAGTTGGAAGAATTTTAGGCTGAGCAGTGACCTGATAAAGCATAGCCATTCCTCACACCAGCTCACTTCCCCCCATGGTTCTCCACCATCTCCAGCGTCCCTCTGGCACTGTCATGGAGGTACTCTAAGATGCTGTAAGCCTTGCCCCTCTGAATCCCTCTCACTGTGAGACAGCACTCTCAGTAGTCCACATCCAAACCTACTTTCTAAGGTAGAGCATCAGTCTCTGAAACTTAATTGGAGAAAAAGGGAACATCCATGCCCATCGCCCTGACGCTCTGGCCCATGCTGCTGTCAACATGCCTTCCAGTGTGAGTGCGCCACGCAACCTGCGAGAGCAGAGTCAGTGCAGGAGCCGGAAGTGGTGGTGAAAAGAGGAAGTAGGCAACATGCAAGCAGGGCTACCTTCACCAAAGTTCAATTTTGTACACAACTCTCCAACTGCAAGGAAGAATACTTTTTTTTTTCTTGAGAATATAAATACACTTTATCTGTTTAGGTTCTCAGAGTTTAGAACCACCAAGATGGGAGGATTTCAGAAGAGCTGTTTGTACTGCTAATCTACTTGTATGCGGTTTTGTGTGTCTGCTTGGATACACATAATGTTTGTTCCATTTCCTCAGATAAAATAATGGAGCAACAACAAGGCAGCATGTTGTGTGAGTGAGTTTGCAAGTTCTCTACCTGGTGTGCCAGGTTAAGTGCTAGGCAGTGGAGTTCATAAAGTTTAATTTACTCTTCTGGTGGAGAATTAGCAGACTACAGGGAACATGCACACAGTTTACAATAATGAGAAACTGTGGTCACCACCCAACAGAAGGAAAACATGATATTTTGGGATTATGTGGTTAATTGATTAAAAAATAAAAGATAACAGGCCCCAAATGGAGCCTTATGCAAAGCCCCCATCCCAAACGGGGACTAATTTCAGATTTGGCTCTCCCAGAAATAGAATCTCAGTGTGGTCCATTCTTGATCAGCACAAGTTAAGCTGCCTGATAGACTTCTTGCTATTGTTCAGTCACTAAGTTGTTTCTGGCTCTTTGTGACCCCAAGAACTGCAGCATGCCAGGCTTCCTTATCCTTCACTATCTCCCAGAGTTTCATCAAACTCATGTCCATTGTGTCAGTGATGCCATCCAACCATCTCAGGCTCTGTAGCCACTCCTCTCCTCCTGCTCTCAGTCTTTCCCAGCATCAGGGTCTTTTCCATCCAGTTGGCTCTTTGCAGTGGATGGTCAAAGATTTAGAGCTTCAGCATCAATTCTTGCAATAAATATTCAGGACTGATCTCCTTTAACGTGGTCCACTGGAGAAGGGAATGTCAAACCACTCCAGTATTACTGCCTTGAGGATCTCATTGACAGTATGAAAAGGCAAAAAGAGATGACACTGGAAGAAGAGCCCCCCAGGTTGGCAGGTGCCCAGTGTGCTACTGTGGAAGAGTGGAGAAATAGCTCCAGAAAGAGAGCTGGGCCAAAGCAGAAGTGACACTCTGTTGCAGTTGTGTCTGTTGGTGAAAGTTAAGTCCGATGTTGCAAAGAACAATACTGCATAGGAGCCTGGAATGTTAAGTCCAGGAATCAAGATAAATTGTAGAGTCAAGATGGAGATGGCAAGAATGAACATTGACAGTTTCGGCATCAGTGAACTAGAATGAACAGAAATGGGTGAATTTATTTCAGATGACCATTGTATCAATTATTGTGGTCAAGAACCCCTTAGAAGAAATGGAGTAGCCCTCATAGTCAACAAAAGAGTCTGAAATGCAGTACTTGGGTGCAGTCTCAAAAGTGACAGAAAGATCTTTGTTCGTTTCCAAGGAAAACCATTTAACATCACAATAATTCAAGTTTATGCCCCAACGACTAATGCCAAAGTAGCTATACTCGAACAGTGCTATGAACACTTCCAAGACCTTCTAGAAATAACACCAAAAAAAAAAAAACCCACAAAACTGTCCTTTTCATCATAGGGGATTAGATACAAAAATAGGAAGTCAAGAGACACCTGGAGTAACAGGCAGGTTTGGCCTTGGAGTATAGAATGAAGCAGGGCAAAAGCTAAAGAATTTTGTCAAAAGAACAACATAAGAGGTGATTTTATACATGGATATACCCCTGCCCTCCTCTAAAGGAAAGTAACCTTGTAATAACCAACCTGCGCTTTTCCTAGTATAACCTCTTTATTTCTGCTCTTTTCTGCTTAGAAAAATCTCTCATTTATTCATCCCTTGAAGCTCCTAACTGTCTCCTAAGAGAGATGCCATCCAATTGAACTGATGTTTTAAAAACAATAATGGCTATCATTTATTGAGCAATTATTATGTGCTAAGAACTAAATTTATTGCATACTTTATCTCATTGGTTCTTCCCCCTCCCCTTGAATGTATTATTTTTAAAATTTAAATTTATTTATTTTAATTGGAGGCTAATTACTTTACAATATTGTGATGGTTTTTGCTATACATTGACATGCGTCAGCCATGGGTGTACATGTGTCCCCCCATCCTGAACCCCCTCCTACCTCCCTCCTCATTTCATCCCTCTGGGTTGCCCAGAACACCAGCTTT
>SJYC01049245.1:0-14708 GCA_006408675.1 Madoqua kirkii
TGTATAGGAATGCAAGGGATTTCTGAGTGTTGATTTTATATCCTGCAACTTTACTATATTCATTGATTAGCTCTAGTAGTTTTCTGGTCAAGTCTTTAGGATTTTCTATATAGAGGATCATGTCATCTGCAAACAGTGAGAGTTTTATTTCTTCTTTTCCAATTTGGATTCCTTTTATTTCTTTTTCTGCTCTGATTGCTGTGGCCAAACTTTCCGGAACTATATTGAAGACCAAGTGGGCTTTATCCCAGGGATGCAAGGATTCTTCAATATCTGCAAATCAGTCAATGTAATTCCAGTTTGTTTCTGAAGTGCCGTTCATTATTACGTCTTTGGATGAAGATCAGATATCCCATGACCTGCAACCAGGGGATTATTCATATTGGAAAAGGCATGATTTAAAGGACTATCTCCAACCTAGATGGAAGAATTCTCATCAGGTACTCTTCACTAGCTCATGCATATTTCATCTGAAGGAAACTGATGCTTTAGTTACTGCTTTCACTTAGAGAGGGACCTTACAATGTACTGGACTATACTCAGGCTACTGATCTCAAAATTACCTTAAAACAATGTTCACACAGACGGCAAGCTACCAGACAGCATGGTAGGAAGAAGTAGACAGGTGATCTAAGTTGCCAAAGCAGACCTGCAGACTGATTACTTTGATAATTGCTCGTACTTGCTTATGAAATGATGGTATTTCATGATCTTATGTACAGATAAGGTTAGTTGAATTGTTGATTTTATGGCCAGTTGCTTATTTCCAGTACGTCTAGATTAATTTGAGTGGATTTCTTCATTCAAGGCTGTAAATGGATGATCCTTAGGAAATTATTCTAGGAGGAAGAAGCTATAGTTCTTTTGACATTGACATTACTGGATGAGATTCTCTCATTTGGCCAATCTATCATAGCTGCTCTGATCATTGTCATAAATATTAAAGATTCTCCCCCTTCTGTTGGAAACAGTTAAACAGTAGTAAGTGTGACCAGCTTAATAGTATGAATAAATGTGACTGGGTGCTTTATGAACAATGCCAAGATATCATTTCCTTCAAAGACAAGGATTGGTACTGAATATATTAAGTCAGATAAGCTGTGGATATACTGGGTAGTACCTAATGGAAGTTCTTATCTTGAGTTCTTACTTATAACCTTACAAATACTACTAACTCTATTACTTATATCCTGCTTATCTCATACTCTGATAAAATGATGATTAGATGACTTGAAGCAGTTGACAAGACATATAGTTCTATATAAGATCAATAATAGTAATAGTGTAACTTTAAATATGGGAAGAAGCAACCAGAGGGAGTCGTTTTCTGGACCGTGATGCACCAGTAAGACAGGTGGTCCTGAGACTTGGCAGTGGTCGGTAGGGCCTAGTCCAGCACACTCAGAGGCCTAAGAATGAAATCTTGGCCTGATCTAGGAATAAGCAATCCTAGCACTCTGACACAAAAATAATCATGAAATGCCTCCCAGGCTATGGTCCAATTTGTGACCATGAGAAGGCACTGCCAACTAAAACTTGGCACTTGCAACCTGTCACTACAAGTTTGATATCAGTAGCCACTGCAGTTGGTGACCTTCGGCACACCTTGAAAGGAGTTCAGGGTGGAGGTCAGGAATAAGGCACTCTTTTTTACTGAGAAATTCTGGCAGAACAGGCCTTCAGATATCCAGATATTTTCAGAGGAAGATTTCGTCAGACTAATTTCTTTCATCTTCTCCTATCTAGACAACCACTGAAGTCTTTAACAGACTCATCTGATCCTCATGACTAATAGAAACATTTTTGTGACTGACAGGAACCTTCTGCCAACACGTGTGTGGATCGCATGTATCTTCCTTCACTAAAATCATAGACATACTGACCTCCCCTTCCACAAGCCCTTCAGAGCAGTTCCTCAGAGTGATTTGAATAACTTTCTCCAGGGATACAGTCCTCCTTTTGCCCCAAAGAAAACTTAACTCACAGCTCTCATGCTCTGCATTTTTTTGTCAACACCTTCAGACTAAAAATGTTAAATAAAATGTTCTCATTTTTGATAAGCAACTCTAGCAACATCTCTGATATCCTACATAATTTAAGGCAGTCATTGCTCTAAGGTCTCTTGAAGGTTGGGCCAAAAACAGCTCCAATGTTTTCTGCATCCCTAAGATTCCCCTTTCAATGGAGAATCATTTTGAAAAATACAGATAAAGGACTATGACAATGTAAGTCGTGGTGTGTAGCATTGTGCTCTATCACTAAAAGAAAAGCAAGATTCACCATAAAGCTTTGTGTCCACTTGTCAAATAAAGCTAATTTTAGTTTAGTTTAATTAAAATAAGCATATTTTAAGATTTTTCAGCGCTAAATACTTTTATTCAACCTGTGTCTGCTGTAAGTCATATAAGTTCATATTATCTCTATCACAGAATCTGTAGCAAGAAAGATAGCAAGCTGGACTTCCCTGGCGGTCCAGTGTCTAAGAATCCACCTGACAACATAGTGGCCATGGGTTTTATGCCTGTTCCAGGAAGATTCACCATGCCTCTGTGGGACTGGGCTTGTGCACCACAGCTGCTGAATCCTGTGTGCTCTAGAGTTCATGCCCTGCAACAAAACCACGTGTGCTTAGTGTCTCAGTCAGGTCCGACTCACTGAGACACTTGGGGCTGTAGCCCATCAGGCTCCTCTATCCATGGCATTTTACTGGCAAGAATCCTGGAGTGGGTTGCCATTTCTTCCTCCAGGGGATCTTCGAAACCTAGGGACTGATCTCGTATCTTCTATGTCTGCTGTGTTACAGGTGGATTCTTTATCTACTGAGCCATCAGGGAAACCCACAGCAAGATAAGCCACAGCATAAGAAGCCCATATGAACTGCACATGAAGTGTAAACCCACTCACCACAACTAGAGAAGGCCTGTGCAGCAAGGATTTCCACACTCTTTTTGGGACTTCCCAGTCTACATGATTGTGTGAGTCAAATCCCTGTGATAAAGTTGAATTTGGCTGAAGATTAGTCAAAACACAGAGAGAATTTCCTTTAAAATTTGGGCATGTAAAAGAACTAGATTCAGTCAAAGCACAGAAGTAAGTAATAATAGTGAAGGTTTACTTACCACTTTCAAAATGCTAAGCACACTCTGAACATTTCACTCATTAGACTTTCATCCTAACACATCTGAGGGTATAAAGACTGTAATAGTGCAGGGAACTTTATCTTGTGCCCAGCTATACACTCCATGTATAAAACACACACAATTTTCAACTCTTATGAATGAAGGAATGAATCAAAAGTGGAACAACACCCTAAAGCCCTAGGATCTCAATCTGACCTATGGCAGACAGATGGATATAAAAATTAAAACTTTATCTCATGTTCCACTTCTTACTTAACAAAAGAGTGAGCTCTTAAAACAATAAACTTTTAGAATTTTTAACAAACATATTTTTTTGCATTTTAGTTATTTTTTGCTTAGTTTTATTGATTAAAAATTAAAAAATGATTCGGCATTCTGTTTGAACACCTTTGGAGGATGTATAACGACTGTCTAGAAGTTGACACATTCAAAGTTATCATTGGTGTGAATGGGGGAGGAGAGAGGCAAAACACTTCAAGAAAAAAGAGTTTTTCATTTTCAGGCCAGGATGCTGGAAGTTAAGAAAATCTGATTCCTTCAGGGACAGGTGTGGAGGTTGGTGGGGATGGGGAGCAGTTATCAAATCCATTTTCTCCTACCTATTTTACTTAATTCCTCTCTAGTGATTTATAAACTGAGAAGAAGCCAGTGAAAACCAAGTAGGCCAAAAATGGTACTTCAAGCTCAGTGAAGGATACACAGCAACTTTTCTTCTATGTCAAAATCTGAGGAGGGACCAGATTGTTTCTAAGTGGTCATGGTTTCTGTTTACCAATGTACGTGGAGTTTCATTTTCCCAGGGACAGTGAATAAACTCTTTCTTAGAAACCTAATTTCAGGCTGGTGTTGAATAATTACTGGATTGCTGAAAGCATCCAAATAGGAGCTCCTGTTTGCTTCCAGCTACTTCAGGCTCTTGTAAACAGCATTTGCTTTCCATCACAAGTTAGGAAATGTGCCTGTGCAACCAAGGTGCTGGGTCCCTGAATAGAGTGTGCAAGGAGGCTGTTTTCTCAGGTCTCATTTGGTTTATAACATGCTAGTAGGGTTGAATAATCACTAAAGCTCCATGTCTTCCCATCCAATTATATTCCACTAATTTATGAAACATCCAGCAATCTACTGGAGGACTAGGAGGTCAACCAGATGTTTCCTGATGCAAAGTCAGAGCACTTGCATCTCATGATAGGGGAGGACACCCCTCCTGACAACACTGCATGAGGCCTGCAGGAGATTTTCTAAGTAGAGAAGCTTGGCCAGGGAAGAGTTCAGCTGGCAGATCTGAGCTGGGATTAACTCATCCAGATAACTAGGAAGATGGACTCAGCAATTTAAGCCTGTTCATTCTCCAGGAGAAGTTAGACCCTGCACCCCTGAACATCCCAGGGCTCGGGAGAATCTCCACCACAGCTCCCTGAGTACAGTCAGTATCATGTTTATCATATTCCACCCCCCACCCTTCTTGTCTGAGCTGGACCTAGTGACCTGCTTATAAAGAGCAGACCATGCTAGAATTGGTGTGAAGAAGAGCAACAGTGATGGGATGTCATCCAGAGATTAGACTACAAAAAACTGTGATGTCCTTCTTGCTCATTTTCTCTCTCTGGAGCTTCTTGCTTCCTCTGATGAAGCAAGTCGCCATTTGTGAGCTGCTCTCTGGAGAAGCTGATGCGACAAAGAACTGAGAGTGGTCTTTTGACTGGCAGCCAGTCAGGAGCTGAGCCCCTCTGCCCAACAGGCTGGGGGGAACTGAGTCCTGCCAGTGTCTTCTGAGTGAGACTGAAGAGAATCTGTCTCTGTGCTGTCTGGCTTTGGAAGGACTACAGTCCCAGAGGACCACTGAATGCAGCCTTGAGAGATGCTGAGCCAGACACCAGGACCAGCTCAACCACACCCAGGCTCCAGACACAGTGAAACTCTGAGATAAGAAATGTTGTTTATAGTCAATAAATTCTGGCTACTCAGTGATAAGCAACTCACTGCAGTCAGGTCTCTGCTCAAGTGTCTCCCTGTTTATAGTAGTCTCTTGCCTCCTGAACCAAGAAGGCCAGCAAAACGGATCCCCCACTATCCTCTATATCCTTGCTCATCTTCATTTTTCCTTATGGAAAATTATTGCTACTCACTTTTATTTTACATATTTATTGATTAGCTGGCTTTCCTGCTAGAATGAAAATCCAATGAACACCATGTCTATCATTTTCTTGGTAAATAAGATGAATATATATTTGCCCCAATGCTGCTTAGATATATTCATCAAATACTTATTTCAGGGCTAATATATACCAGGTCCAGTGATTATAGATTCCCTGGTATCTAGGTCAATAAATTTCTAAATAGATGTAGATAGACTGGTAGCTATTTCTATTGGCCTTAGTTTTGCTCTCAGAAAAATAAAGAACATATCAGTTCCGTTCCACAAACCCAGTTCTAATTGTTCTGTTAACTCTACTTTTTTGGGTACAAGATCTATTTATTAAATTTATTTTTTTATGTGTAGACTTTTTTTGGAGTTTAAGCATGGGAATTTTACTTTAGTATATTTTGAATTTTAATTGAAGTTTGGTTGATTTTTAATGTTAGTTTCAGGTATGCAACAAAATGAATCAGTTATACATACACACACTCTTTTTTAGATTTTTTTCAGATAGAGGTCACTACAAGAATACTGAGTAGCATTCTCTGTGCTATACAGTAGGTCCTTATCAGTTACATAATTTATATATAGGAGTGTGTATGTGTCAGTCTCAGTCTTCTGATTTATCCATCCTCCCCCCCTCCCCCCCGCCATAGATGTAGAAAATAAATTTATGTCACATTGTAGACTTTTAATGGATGTTTGATGTTTGCTCATTTGGTGTTCCCCTTTGCCTTTGTGATTCTGTTTCAGCTCTCTGCTTCCTTAGAGGAGGTGTGGGAGCTACTGCTGAGGCTCACTTTCTCCTGGCTTCCACCAGGAGGGGGCGAGCTCATGGTGCCATTAACCAGATCCCCAGGAACCATCTCCTGCATCACCAGACTGATGAACCTGTGTGTCTGCCTGAAGCTCCCACAGTCACTCTTCTTATCTCAAGACAGAGTCCTCTACCCCTGTTGTCTGTGTGTGCACTGTCAGTGGTGGTTAATTTGACCTGGCTACTTTCCTACTCTCATAAGATACACCAAAACAGACAACCTCTGAACGTGGATCATCTATGTTGCTCCATTTTTACAACTGAGTTCTTTAAAGAGTCCTGACCTCGAGCTTTCTCTGCAAGCTTTCATCCATTTGCTGTCTGTTTCTGGACCACAAAGGATAACAATTCTTATGTTGAAATACTTCTGTGTATAGTTATGTCTGTATAAAATATAGAATATGACCATATTTATATTTTACATACACATATGTATATGTACAGGTAGTCAACTTAGCATCCATCTTGAAACTATTATCTCTACCTCATTTTCCATTGGCCCTTCAAGTATTTGAAGATCTTTATCACATCATCCCATATTCTCATTTCCTATGTCTAAAATTATTATTTCTCTAATGACTCTAATCTCCAATACTTTTGTCATGTTTTATTACCAAAACTCCCTCCTCTATTCCAGTAGATATGTTAGAGTTCATTCAATAGCACTATACGGCTATCAATGTGAGAGGAATAGAGTACAGTGGGACTATTCTTCCTCGTACTCTATTTTTCTGTTACTGCTAAGTCTGATTTATCTTTTTTAACCATATATTTATACAATTAGCTCGTGATAATCAACTTAGTAAAGGAGTGTGCTACTCCTTGTCCATACTTTAAATATTAAACTCTGCCAAGCAATAGCACACTCCTCTACTTCAGAATTAAAGACTTCACACTAGTCTCTACTTTTACCATGTTAGTTTTAACCTCTCACACCCTTTTGAAGAATGTCAGGCTATGCAGAAAGACTTCAGTTCAGTTCAGTTCAGTTGCTCATTTGCGTCCGACTCTTTGTGACCCCATGGACTGCAGCATGCCAGGCCTTCCTGTCCATCAGCAACTCCCAGAGTTTACTCAAACTTATGTCCATTGAGTCAGTGTTGCCATCCAACCATCTCATCCTCTTTCATCCCATTCTCCCACCTTCAATCTTTCCCAGCATCAGGATCTTTTCAAATAAATCAGCTCTTCACATTACCTGATTTTATTCCTGTTTTAACTTAACTGTCAATCCTCTGATATATTGATCCCTGGTGAACTGCTATTTCTTCAATCTATACGATATTTTTTTCCTTTCATTAACTTATCAGAAGACATACTATATTAGCTTTTTTAGATGTAAAGCCCATTTTTTACTCACTGGGATTATGTCACCCATTTATTCAATAAAGATGTATCAAGGGTCAACTCTGTGCCAAGAGCCAAGCTGGACATTGAATACACAGAGATCAACAAACAAATGTAATTCTTGACTTCATGAAACTTAAGCTTATTACTCACATGTTTAGAACTGTTTGTTATGCAATACTATAATTTCTAAGTTTTTATATTCAGAATTTTAATTTTTTTAAAGTACTAATCTTGATAATGCAAAAACAATGCAATGTTAACTGTAGAATTTATGTGGTGGATAGTTGGGTAGTTCGCTGTATATTTCTTTCTTTCTGTTTAGTCCCTCAGTCATGTCTGACTCTGTAACTCCTTGAACTGTAGCCTGCCAGGCTCCTCTGTCCATGGGATTTCCAGACAAGAATCCCGGAGTGGCTTCCTATCTCCTTATCCAGAGGCTCTTCCTGACCCCGTGGGCCAAACCTATGTCTCTTGCACTGGCAGAAGGATTCTTTATCACTGAGCCACCAAGGAAGCTCCATATTTCTTTCTACTTTTATATATATTTGAAAATTTTCTTAATAAAGTTTTGGGGTAAATTTTACTTGTCTTTCACAAGCCATGAAATTGTGCATATCCCTTTTTAAACATCTTAAATAGTGTTACTTGCTTTTTATGAACTTCAGGATGCTACAGCCTCTGTTTCCAGGAATTCCTGGTAAAATTATTATATAACGTAAAGAACACTCAAAGTAAAGATGGGCTATGACTCAAAGTAAGAGCCTAGCATGAACTGGCTCTGTGCCCCTTGACAAATCGATTTTCTGAATCCCTAAAATGAGATAACATTAACACTCTAAGCTGTTTGAAAGATAAATAAAATTATGTACATATTCACTTAGCATATATAAAATGCATCTACCATACTTCTGCTACTTTCTGAACTTATACACCAGGCACATAACCATCATTTCCTTCTTTACAAATCTAAATTAAGCAGTTAATATCCCTTTAAACTTTCTTCTTCCTTTACCTTTGAAAAATAAAATTCTTAGAAACTCATATCTTTAATGTGTTGATAGATGATTTGGTTCACAAATTTGATGTCAGAAGAGGTAAATTTTTCTATCACCTTCAGTTCAATTCAGTCGCTCAGTCATGGCTGACTCTTTGCAACCCCATGGACTGTAGCATGCCAGGCCTCCCTGTCCATCACCAACTCCCAGAACTCAAACTCATGTACATTGAGCCATCCAACCATCTCATCCTCTGTCAACCCCTTCTCCTGCCTTCAGTCTTATACTTACCTACTGCACTTTAAACTGCTGCATTTCATTTCTTTAAGTATGTTCTGTAATTTGTTTAATCACTCTCGTGTTGTGGGCTTTCAAGTGGTTTTCTCTGCTTTAAATATTTCTGCAATAATTCTCGTGTGTGTATACACACAGACAAGAGAAGTACACATGAGAGAGTGAAGGATAGGGAAGCATAGCATGCTGTAAGTCATGGGGTTGCAAAGAGTTGGACATGACCTAGCGACTGAATAACAATAACATATATGTATTTGTGTGTGTGTGTGAATTTATACATATATATACACATGAATCCTCATTAAAGATTTTTCTATCAATTCCTAAAAGTAGGATTTCTTATGTCACAGGTTATAAACCTTTTAAATTGAACAAAACTGACAAAAATACAGAGAATGTGAAAAGTTTTAACGGAAGGGCAAAAAACATTCCCAGTTGAGAAAAGCCACACAAATAAGGGTACCAAGAAGCATAGTTTGTACTTTTATTTCTTCCAAGAAGTCAGCATCTTGACCCTTTGGGTGAGCTCAAATGACAAATTTCAGCTCCTGCCAAGTGACCTCAAACTGTTTGTCAGTCTCTCTTTACATTCCAAATCCTGTCCGTTCTGTGATTAAGTCTCCAGATAAACAACCCTCTAGGAATCTCACCTCTAGAGCCTTGAAAACAAATGTTTGCTGCCCTTTGGTTTTTAATCTCAATACCTCCTCACCATACACAGACTCCTCATTGTGCTATTCACACTTTCCAGATGAAACCCAAGGTGTGACTCAACTGTATTCAAAGAAAAGGCATTCTGCATAATTTTACACACAGACATACACTAACAATCCACTTCCCATCAGCAACTGAAACTTAAACTGAGTGATCATAACATGAGGTCTTTAAAGAGCTGTCCTTTGCCTTCAGTTTTATTAAAGACACAGATGTGTAGTCACACTTAATGGTGTTTACTTGGAAGCATGTGATGTTTACCCTTGCAAATATATTATGCATCCCTCAAGATAGCATGAACAAAGTGAACTTGCTCAGTCGTGTCCAACTCTTTGCCACCCTGTGGACTGTAGCTCACCAGGCTCCTCAATCCATGGGGTTCTCCAGGCAAGAATACTGGAGTGGGTTGTCATTTCCTTCTCCAGGAGATCTTCCTGACCCAGGGATCGAACCCAGGTCTCCCTCATTGCAGACATATACTTTAACCTCTGAGCCATCAGGGTGAACAAAAGAGCATTGTAACTTCCTGTATTCTGACTGTTTGCTTAAATTTAGGTTTGTGCTCAAATGAGAAAAATCTCTGAGTATCAGTCATCTTGGACTTATCCACAGATGTTGGGCTCTATTCACAAATGATTTATGTCTTTGCATAAAAGGGAGTGGGGACTTTGTATGTGCTGCTCAGAGAACCATCAACTGCCTCTCCTGAGATATTTGTATAAGATCAATATTTATCAATGTGAGTCAAGAATTGTGCCATACTGGTCGAGAGCCAAATACTTCATTTTCTGTCCCTCTCTCCCTGGAAGTAGAACAGCAGACTGAAATGTTGGCACAAAGGCCACTTAAAGCGGTTCTTGCTCAGTTTCTGCTGCTTTAGATACAGTGTGAGGTTTTGGCTGAACTATAAATTTCTGTCATGGATGCTGCTCATGACTAACACATAGTATTTATATATAGAAATATTTATCATATATATATATATGTAATGTATTTGTAAAATAAACGAGCAAGGAGAAATAAACAAACGTTGTTGTCACAAACTCTTCACAAAGAAAAAGGAGGATAGCCTTGAATGTATTATTTTAAGAAATGTTAACTGGATACCCACCAGACATTTTTGCCTTGAATGAGGACACAGTTGTTACTTGGAATGATCTTCTAGCCATGTATGTAAATAATTAAGACCATATATGGAAAATTATAAATCACTGATGAAAGAAATCAAAGAGGACACTAATAGATGGAGAAATATTAGTATACTGGAAATAAAAGCAAAAATAAACAAATGGGACCTAATTAAAATTAAAAGCTTCTGCACAACACAGGAAACTATCATAAGCAAGGTGAAAAGACAGCTTTCTGAATGGGAGAAAACAATAGCAAATGAAGCAAATGACAAACAACTCATCTCAAAAATATACAAGCAACTTATGTATAGCTCAACTCCAGAAAAATAAATGACCCAATCAAAAAATGGCCCAAAGAACTAAATAAGCATTTCTCCAAAGAAGACATACGGATGGCTAACAAACTCATGAAAAGATGCTTAACATCACTCATTATCAGAGAAATGCAAATCAAGACCACAATGAGGTACCATTTCACACCAATCAGAATGGCTGCGATCCAAAAATCTACAAGCAATAAATGCTGGAGAAGATGTGGAGAAATGGAACCCTCTTATACTGTTGGTGAGAATGCAAACTAGTATAGCCACTATGGAAAACAGTGTGGAGATTCCTTAAAAAATTGCAAATAGAACTGTCTTATGACCCAGCAATTCCACTGCTGGGCATACTCACCGAGGAAACCAGAATTGAAAGAGACTCATGTACCCCAATGTTCATTGCAGCATTGTTTATAGTTGCCAGGACATGGAAACAACCTAGATGTCCATCAGCAGATGAATGGATAAGAAAGCAGTGGTACATATACACAATGGAGTATTATTCGGCCCTTAAAAATAATAAATTTGAATCAGTTCTAATGAGATGGATGAAACTGGAGCTGATTATATAGAGTGAAGTAAGCCAGAATACCAATACAGTATACTGACACATATATATGGAATTTAGAAAGACAGTAATGATGATCCTGTATGTAAGACAACAAAAGAAACACAGAGGTACAGCACGGACTTTTGGCCTCTAAAGGAGAGGGAGAGGGTGGGGTGATTTGGGAGAATGGCACTGAAACATGTATACTGTCATGTAAGAAATGAAGTGCCAGTCTATGTTTGATACAAGATACAGGATGCTTGGGGCTGGTGCACGGGGATTATCCAGAGAGATGATATGGAGTGGGAGGTGGGAGGAGGTTTCAGGATTGGGAGCTCATGTACACCTGTGGCAGATTTTTGTCAATGTATGGCAAAACCAATACAGTATTGTAAAGTAGAATAAAGTAAAAGTAAAATTAAAAAAATAATAATGAAAAGCCCCATATTCTGTATTAAAGGTTAAAAAGAATTTCTTGGAGATTCAGGGCAAGAATCAACATTCTGTTTAGAGAAATTTAAGAAAGATTAAGAATCTATAGGAATTCAACAAGCTTGTGATGAATGAGGAAGGGAATTTTAGAAAAAGTAGGGGCATAAACAAAGGAAACATAAAAGAAACATAAAAGATCTTCAGATTGTAGAAATAGAATGTGTTGCCATGAACAATAAGAGGACTTATGTCAGTAAGAACAAGTTATCTAAACTTTTCCATTAGAATTGGATTGTATAAGGCCTTATACACTCAACTAGTGAGCTGTCACCTTCTTTTGTAAGCAAGAGATCCTCATAGACTTTTAAACATGGAAGTGACATGATCAGAGTTCCTGTAGTGATACATCTTTGGGGCAAGTGGTCAAGCACATTCTTGTGAGTATGGTGTAGATGAAGCATGGACTCTTAAGCAGGGCATGTACAAAGAGCGAGAGAACAGCTATCTTGAGTGACCTGGGCATACACACTACCACTACATACCCTGCAGGACTTTTATAATCAATGTCCACTCCCTCTTTCTTGATATCTCTGGAGTCAGCTGTGTTGAAGTGCACTATCAGAAAACACCAAAAATGCAATAGAGACTCATGGAGCTAAGACTATCAAGAATAAGCCAGGTATTCACTTATGTCAATTTGTCATGAAAGTCTGGAGAAGAACAACAACAGCATCTTGCTGTAGACTCAGCCATCAGAGTCATGTCACAATGAGATCATCACTGTCACTTAAACTGCAAAGAGGTTTCCCTCCACTCAGAAGGGAGGGAAATGTAAGATGGTTAACAGGTAAAATACAGGGGGAGACCATGGGCTTTAAGCAAATACAAGCAGTAACAGCATTCTGAGGAAACACCACCCTTGCCTCTGGTTTCTCTCTTGGCCTGCTGAGCCATACTGAGAGGACAAATGGGATTCCACTTGTTTTCAAGTCTAGTACTGTCTCTATGGAATGCTGCTTTGAGAAGGGCTTCAGAACTTCATCTGGACTCAGCAGGAAAGGCCAGTAATAAGGAAACTGACCTGTCATTAGTGTAAGTAGGGAAAAGAAGGCATAGGCTGAGCATTTGCCTTTCTTGAGCTATCAAGATTTTGGCAAAGTCTACATGAGAAATCATAAAACATAAATAACAGCAATCTTAGTTTGTAAGTGAGAGATGAAGGGAGCGTATTTAAAGATTTTATATTATACACACTAAATACATAAAATTACTATTAAAGATTGTATGTAATCTATATATACTAATGCATTTAGAGGACTTCATGAATCATATGAGTTTTAAGATATGAACCTGGGGAAAGCAATGGTCATTAATTAACACACTTTTAACTGGATTTTTTTTTCCAGAAACTAACACCTGTGGCATTAATAAGTCTTTTGTCAGCAATGTGTTAAGAAAGAGCATACAGTCAGTTGAGACTGGTAAGGAGGTGAAATGGAAGATGATATCAGTATTGGGCATAAGTTCTAGAAGCAAAGAGAGTATGCAGAGAGGGTTGCCCTTTCCTTCTCCAGAGGATCTTCTTGACCCAGAGATCAAACTCAAGTCTCCTGTGTCTCCTGTATTGCAGTCGGATTCTTTACCAGCTGAATCATCAGCAGTAAATAAAACAGAGAAAATTCCTTGCCCTCTTGGAGTTCACTTTGCAATGGATAAAGAAAACAGGAAAACATCATCATTTGGGAGATATAATATTAAATTATTTGTTTCTAGAAGTCAGTTGCTGAGTTGGTCTCCTATATGCAGCTTAATTCCCTGTCAGACTTTTAAGCCTAGTGCTACAAATACTTAGTCTGTTTTGCTGAAAAAATTTAACATTGACCTCCACTGCTATCTTGGATAGAATACATTGTCTTTACCATTAAAATAATACCTTGTGCTCAAAGTTGAATCTTCTGAGAAGGAAAAGCAAGTAGATGCATCTTTTAAAATGTTTTCACCCAAATAACTGAAAAAATAGAGTTTATTTGTTTCTAAAAGTCAGTTGCTGAGTTGGTCTCCTATATGCAGCTTAATTCCCTGTCAGACTTTTAAGCCTAGTGCTACAAATACTTAGTCTGTTTTGCTGAAAAAATTTAACATTGACCTCCACTGCTATCTTGGATAGAATACATTGTCTTTACCATTAAAATAATACCTTGTGCTCAAAGTTGAATCTTCTGAGAAGGAAAAGCAAGTAGATGCATCTTTTAAAATGTTTTCACCCAAATAACTGAAAAAATAGAGCTTGGGAAATGTTTACATTAATATGGAGGTAAAATTTCCTCCATGATCATTTCTTTCTTTCTCTTTATCTTCTCATCATCAGATTTTTTTTTATGCATGAGAAAGTAAAATTTGAAAATTAAGATATAAAATAAAATCTCATGAAAGAAATAACCAGGAGGCTTGTAATTTTACTTCAAGGCAAAAAGTTATTTCCTGGTCTCCTCTTCCTTCTATTTCTGCATGTCAATGTCATATCCAAATTCTTTATGGTAGGAAGAGTCATTGTTAGTGGATTCTAGTCCCTGCAGTTATCGACAGAGCACCTTATGGGACTCACTGTGGGCGGGTTAAGAGGTATTATGGCTTCTTCAGTGCCACCTTCACCCCAGCCCTGCGCTCACTGTTTCTGAGTTCCCACCTGGTCACAGCTGCTTCTGCTGATGCTCCCAAGTACAGGCTCAGCACCCTACCTTTCCCTGATGAAGATGAATAATGCATCATCACTCTCATTCCAGGTTGGTATTATATTACCCTCGACCCCAAATTCATGACCCTAGATGA
>SJYC01049247.1:0-24837 GCA_006408675.1 Madoqua kirkii
AATATATATAATATAGTATAACATGTCATAATGTTTAAATATATTGAATACATTTTTCCCATTAAAATTCATTTAAGTGAGTCAATAACTCAGACCAGTATCTGTCACAAAGATGTTCCTCACAAGATTATTTATAAGGTAGGGCAGTAGAAATATAAGAAATTAGTTAATATACAGATAGATAAGCAGATGCACATATACATATATAGACACAATTAACATATAATTATATAACTAAACTATTATGAGAAATGGCATCTCCAAAAATTATTAATGCAAGGGAAGACACATATATGTAGTTCAATGAAAGAAGTGGCAAAGAGTTATTTACCCTTATACACACATAAAGACAAGTGCTGAAAGTAAGATTGGAAGGACTAAATCAGAAATGATTATCTTTAGGTGATAGGCTGACTCATTCCTATTTGTTCCTTTTCACATTTTCAAAATTCAAATTTCAAGGAATTACCATCTACTAATTATTATAATCAGAACTATATTTTTAAATAAATAATGAAATCAAGCCACCACACACAATATCTCTCAAGTGATCTAATTTTCATTTTCTTACTATCTACTATGTAAAATGGGTAAGAAAGAGGAGTCATCAAGCAAATAATAGGCACATTAGGCACTAGAAACATCAGCTGCTTTCAATATGTGAAGGTAATGATGTGCAACTTGGAATTAAGGTATAACTATAATAAAATGCTTAGGCTCATTAAGAGGAAAATTAGTATTTCAAATATTTTTACTATTGATATACATTAGTGTGTCTCTTAGGATAGGCTTAGACAGTATTAAGCATTAGTTCATTACACTATTTCCTTAGTACCTCAATGGCACAAATAACCTAAAGAAATTATGGAACTAGAATGGAAAGAGAAGGAAAGTTTTGGGAATGTTCAAAGATTGTGAGGCTAAATAAGGAAGGAATATAAAGCACTGGGAAGATGTCAAGAAGATTGCTGTTGGCAGAACATACCTCATCCCCATAGCTTTGTCAATCAGTCATGTATTATTAACCTGGATCACCAATCATGCCCTGAGGACATGGGAGCTGGATATCTCAAACAATTACTTAGCATCTAGAGTACAAAACATTGGACTATAATTTGTTCAAAGTGGTTTCTATTTATCTCATCTCAGCCTTCATTTCTGTGGTTAGGTTATGTGTGTGCATGCTCAGTCATCTACAACTCTTTGGGATTTCATGAACTGTAGCTCACCAAGCTCCTCTGTCCATGGAATTTCCAGGCAAGAATACTGGAGTGGGTTCTCATTTCCTACTCCAAGGGATCTTCCCTACCCAGGGATCGAACTGTGAGTCTTGTGTCTACTGCATTGGCAGGCAGATTCTTTACTACTGTGCCACCTAGGTTATACCACCAGCTTATTCAGATAAGGAAATCAAGACTTATAATAAAATACTATACAACTTGCCTAATAGCATTTTGTTATTAAAATGTAGACCTAGGATTCAAATTCAGACACTCTGGCCCAAGTGTCCCGGCTCTTAAATGTTCAAAAAGGAAATTTTTTGTATGCCTTGATTTTTGGGTGCTTTGGGGAACAGAAGACCATAAAGCCCCAATTAGGTGCTTAAAGAGTACAATCTATTATGGAGGTTGAATGCCCTCAAAGAGCTAACAGTATTGTAATAGAATAACAACAAATATGCATTCTGTGTGTGTTAGTTGCTCAGTCGTGTCCAACTCTTTGCAACCCCATGAACTGTAACCTGCCAGGCTCCTCTGCCCACGGAATTCTCCAGGCAAGAATACTGGAGGAGGTTGCCATTCCCTTCTCCAGGGGATCTTCCCAACCCAGTGATCACACCCAGGTCTCCTTCATTGCAGGCAGATTCTTTTACTGCCTGAGCCACTGGGGAAACATTTGCAAAGAGTAAATTGAGAAAGCAGGTGTTAACTTACAAAGCAAAAGAATAATTAGATATATGAAGACAGTGTATATACATGAACAAATATTTACTGAGCTATCCTATGTCCTGACATGGGAACATGATCTAGAGATATAACAGATACAAGCTCAAAGCGGGCTTAGGGTTAGTCATTGAAGAAAGGAGCAATCAAGAATCTATCATTCAGTTCTGTTCAGTCACGTCTAACTCTTTGTGACCCCATGGACTGAAGCATGCCAGGCTTCCTTGTCCATCACCAACTCCTGGAGCTTACTCAAACTTATGTCCATTGTGTCAGTGATGCCATCCAATCATCTCATCCTCTGTCATCCCCTTCTCCTCCCACCTTCAATCCTCCCAGCATCAGGGTCTTTTCCAGTGAGTCAGTTCTTTGCATCTGGTGGCCAAAGTATTGGAGTTTCAGCCTCAGCCTCAGTCCATCCAACAAATATTCTGGACTGATTTCCTTTCAGATAGACCGATTGGACCTCCATGTAGTTCAAGGTACCCTCAAGAGTCTTTTCCAACACCACAGTTCAAAAGCATCAGTTCTTTGGTGCTCAGCTTTCTTTATGGTCCAACTCTCACATCCATATATGACTACTGGAAAAACATTAGCTTTGACTAGAGGGACCTTTGTTGGCAAAGTAAGGTTTCTACTTTTTAATATGCTGTCTAGGTTGGTCAGAACTTTTCTTTCAAGGAACAAGTGTCTTTTAATTTCATGGCTTTTATTTTCAAACATGTATACTACAAAGTTAAATGCCAGAAGTAGGTAAAGGGTTGTTTATTGTACAAATTGAACACCTAATCCAAGACTGTGGTATCGGAGATTTCTACAGCTTTCTAGAAACAGTGACATTTTACATAGGTGAAGATTACAAAGAGATATTAGTGGAGAGGAAGCAGGAGGGCATCATTACTACTGAAAATGGTACAATGTCAGAGCGCAAAGCATAAATTAACATATTTCACGAGGGGCAATATGGTGAATTTCTTGTGAGATTAATAATGTGTAAAAATTCAAGAGTTTTTGGAGTCACACTGAGAAATCTTAATTTTATATATGATGCAAAAAGTTATGTGTTTTGAACATAAATATTGGTATGTTAAAATAATGAAGGCCAATAGTCTGAGTGAGTTAAGCAGGTATTAAGTACAAAACTGTGTTTCTGAGACCCTAAAAAACAAGTAAACATGACTTTCCTGTGTTTTTCTAGTTTGTGCCATAAGTGTTAGCAAGAATTTGGCTGAACTCAGGCAAATTTGTCTGGGCCAATAGGAAACTTCATTCATCAAAGAAATATTGATTGAGCCCCTTAGGTATTAGGCAATGATTTAAGTAATAGATAAACAGACTGAATAAGACAGGAGTCCTAGACTTACAGAATTTGTGTGCTTCTGAAGAGAATCACACAATAAATAAATCGGTAAAATAAGTTATGCATTAAATGTTAATAGGATTTATGAAAATAATTTTAAATATTGTAGACAAGGAGTATTTGGCAGAAAGAGTGTTAACATAGAAATATCCAGGTCAGTAATGGTCTCACTAGGAATATGATATTTAAGTCATGACCACTGAGTTAAGAAGAGTGATCCAGAAAAAGGAAATTACCTGGTCCCTAATATTAATAATGTCATGATTGAAAAATTAGCCCCTCCTTGACCTGCTTCCTCCCTGCCTCTGGTCTCTCACAACTTCTCTACAAATTACTCTGCTTTCTACTCCTCAAACACATGATGCCCTCATCATCTTCTTGCTATTTCTACTGACTAGGATGCTTATTGGAGAAGGAGAATTCTGTGGACAGAGGATCCTGGTGGGCTGCTGTCCATGGAGTCTCACAGAGTCCGATACGACTACAGTGGCTTAGCAGCAGCAGGATGCTTATTCACTATTTCTTTCTGTTAAGTGTATTTAAAACTTGGCTCTAACACAACTTCTTCTAACTTATTCTAAGGAACATAAGTTATTCCTTATCTTGCACCTGAAGAACCATGTCATAAAACTTATACAACTATTTTTTTTTACAGATACTTGTCTCTTCCTTCTATATCTATATTGTGCAATTCATGTGGCTACTGAGTACTTGAAATGTTAACTTCTGCAACTGAGTAACTAACATTTTAATTTTAATTGTATTTAAAACTAAAATTTTCTCATTTAGCTAGTCACAATCATATTGGACATTTTAGACAAAGAACAGTTCCATCATTACAGAATGTCTGTTTAGACAGTACTGCTATATATTTTTTGGGGCTTATACACTTGGTAAATATTTAAATAAATGAGTTAATGAATCATTCTTTCCACAGCTGAATCATTAGAGCAAAACTTTTCCTAATGGTTATAATTGACTTCTCTCAAGAATTATGTTAGATATTCCCATTGATCTTTAACTTGCCATTTTTAGCATCTGTCGTTTGTTGCGTTACATTGATAGACAGCTATCAATTTGGATGTAGATTTTGATTCTTTAATTATATTCTAGTTCAAAACCAGGCTTCCCTGGTGGCTCAGAGGTTAAAGCGTCTGCCTCTAATGAGGGAGACCTGGGTTCAGTCTCTGGGTTGGGAAGATCCCCGAAATGGCAATCCACTCCAGTATTCTTGCCTGGAGAATCCCACGGATGCAGGAGCCTAGTAGGTTACAGTCCACGTGGTTGCAAAGAGTCGGACACGACTGAGCGACTCCACCTCAAAACCTATATTCTACCACAAAACCTAGCATAGTGCCTTTCACGCTGCAAATGCTAGAATTCAACTGAAAGCAAGTTCTGGCAGAACTGAGGACAGATTAACCCAACTTCCTGTCTGCTAGACATGATGTAAAATAAGTGGATTTCTGAAGGTAAAGAAGGGAAGAAGCTTTAATAAATCACTGAGAGTCTTTCTACTCTAAGGACAATTTTTGAAACTAACCTTTTATTCAAGGAGAAATGGAAGTTCCTAGCATGACACATAAAATTAATGCATTTTGCCTCTGACAATGAGTCTCTTCTAAAAGCACTAGAGATAAATTTTCTGACTCTCTTGTGAGTTTACTTCACTGTCAGTGTCATTATTGGCGTTATTTCAGGTATTCATGAATGAGATCTTCATCTTGTAGACTCTCAGTGCTGTCTTTTGATGCGGCTTGCCACACTACAGTAGTCTTTCATGACATATTTACAGAGTTCCATGCTGACAGTAATGTCAGAGTAGGGTAAGAGGATTTTTGGAATATGAAGGAATAAACCAAAGATATACAAGAAAAAAACTGAAGCTTAGTATTTAACATCTGAAGAGAGAATAATGTTAAATGATTTCAGTTTGGCATCACTGTGCACATTAAATTAAAAAGATTTCAGTCTTGCTGTTGGGCTTGCTAATAAGTATGTAGTCATAAAAGACCATTCAAATTTCAGAAAGACCAGATGGTGAAAACACATTCTTCTTTCTCTTAAAAGCTTTCTGATACATTCAAATTCAATAGACTTTCTCAATTTCTAAAGAAAGCATTTGTGATTATAGACACATTTCTGAAAGAGAATTAAAAAGGCTGTCCAAATCAAAATCTCCCACAGATCAAAAAAGGGAAAGCTTGAGAAATTTCCTCCAGTTTGGGTTCATCTTATTTGGGGCCCTTAGTGCATCTTTTACCTAAGTATCTGTTCAGCCATCATTTCTTCAAACACAATTTTGATCTCCTTCCTTCTATCTTCCCCCTCTAAAGCCCCTATTATACCTAGGCTGGCATACTATTGCTTTTTTTTTTTTGTCTTTTTCTTTGCTGTTGTGATTGATTTCCATTATTCTATCTTCCAGATCACTCACTCCTTCTGTGTTATTTAGTCTGCTACTCATTGCTTCTAGATTAGTTTTTATCTTGGCAATCAGATTGTCTAATTTTGATTGGTTCCTCTTTATAGTTTCCAGCTCCTTGTTACAGTGACCTGGATTTCTATTGGTAATTTTTCTTAATTCTGTTAGCATTTTTATTACTTCCTATTTGAACTCAGTTTCTAGAAGACTGGCGAAGTCTGTTTAATTATTGGTTCTTTCAATTGGGAGTAGTTCCTTCGCTTTTTTCATGTTACTTAACTTTCTCTGTCTCTATAAATTTAGGTGAAATAGTTACTTATTGTGGTTTTGAGGGGTTCTTATGTGCGAGCAACCTGTGTAGAGTGTAAGTCCAGTATTTTTGGTGTGAGGGCTGTTTCTGGTAAAGATGCCAGCTATACCTTTCCTCAGTGTGCGACAGGCATTAGCCCTGTGAAATGGGTGTGACCGGCATTGCAGTGTCCGGAGCCTGTACTGGATGTTGGGTGGGGCGTCTTCTCTATTCCCAGGCTGTCTTAGGTCTGCTTCCCATTTCTGGTGAAGAAGCCCTGAGTGTGGGTCCAATAAGGCTCTACTGCCCTTAAGTGTATGCTCTGTCCCAGAGGAGGTGAGTGCTGAAGCAAGTGAGGCCCGTGTAGTTACAGCAAAACCTATGCATCTCCCACGCAGGCATCTACAGTTCTGCCCAGAAGCAGCCCTATATTGTGTCCTTTTCTCCACTGCATTCATCCCAGGCCTAGTGCTAGGCTGGCACTGGGGGCCAGGGCCCACACCCCAGGCCCTCTGGCATCTCTGTGCTGCTAGATAGAGTCCTCACCTAGGGCCCATCCTCCTGAGATTCATTGCCTAGTGCATCGTAGCAGCCCCCATCTAGTACACATTTCAGGCTGGGGGGTGCAGCTGGGTGACAGTCATCAGTGCAGGGGTCCCTCTGCCTGACTGCTAGCAAGCCAGCACGTGTGCATTCCTCTTGAGCAGAGTCCAGGCTCCTCCAGCCCCTCTACCGGCTGCAGCAGACCTCCCAGAGGGTTTCCCAGGATGAGAGCCTGCCCATATCAACCTCTCTCCTCTTCACAGATCCCTTCCAAGGGTGTCAGTCCTGTCCCCAATGCCCATTTTTTTCTTCCTCTTTCTACCCAGTTTTATGGGATTTTTTTTCCTTGCAGCTTTTTTGGTTGTATAAGAGATCGTCTAGTTGGTTTTCTGTGAAAATCATTCCAAATCTAGGTATATTTTTAATGTTTGTTGGGGGAGGTGAGTCCCACATCCTCCTCCACCATGTTGATCCTCTGAGGCTATTTCTAATTCACATACCTGGTGAGCAGTAGTTGGGACTGGAAACAGTCTGATTGAAACCAAATTCATTAGATAAATAAGAAGAAATTTAGGAATAAATTCATATGTAAATCAGAAGGAAGGTCTTTATTTGAAGCTTTTAAATTTACTTTTGATGCTCATTATTATTTGACTTTGGCACAGTGACCTTGGAATTAGCAGAAGTTGAGGTTATAAATATACAATGTTTGGGAAGAGGGATATGGCTTATTAGTGAATGTCGCCAGACAATGAAAAGCCTGAGTAGAGCTTAGAGTTTTATAACTTTTCTTGTCACTTTCCCTGTTAAACTGGAAAATACTTAAGATTTAATTAAAACGTGCCAATAAACTTCTCACTCAGTCTTTAACAATTATCACATGGCCCAGGTACATAATTAATGTGGTCACCTGAGTAATTCACACACATACTAAACACACACAGACACAGAGCATATATTTTCCTGAAATTATTATATCTCAGGAGTTCTTTGCCCCTGCTCATCAACTTCTTTTCTTTAAACAACTATCTTTAAGTAAAGCACATATGCCATATTTATCAACATTTGAATGAAGTCTGTGGTGATAATTTTACTGCCTTAAAGCAACCCACACTAATGGGTTTTATAATTTGCAAAATAAAGGGCATTCGAATGCTTTTAAAAACCAATTTGTCAACTGCTGAACTTTTACTACTTTTTGATCCATTTAATTGAGCTGCTGCTGCTGCTGCTGCTGCTGCTGCGTCACTTCAGTCGTGTCTGACTCTGTACGACCCCATAGATGGCAGCCCACCAGGCTCCCACATCCCTGAGATTCCCCAGGCAAGAATACTAGAGTGGGTTGCCACTCTAACTCATCTTTCTTCATAGTACATCTTCACCCTCCACCAATCTACTTTCATTTGTTATGATAAGCTGAAGAAATGTATACATAATTTTAAAAGATGATGAATTTTCTTTTTTTCAGGACTCTGATAAAATTCAGTCATTGATTAAATATTCACCATACAAGTGTTCCCTCTTAAAATGACCCAGTTCCAGGTAATGGAGTGTGGTGAGGGAGGGAGGACAGGAGAGGACAAACTGGAAACAGATAAGATATGATCCTAAGCTCTTAATGAGGTATGCAGTCATCTTGTTGAAACTAGTTTGTAAACATTCTAAATAAAATAAATTTCCTGTAACTTTACATGAGAACAAAACAGATATACGTGTATCTCTGATTCTACAGATTTGAAAATAACATCAAACTTTCTTTTCCAATGCTCTTCACACCACTTGTAGGACCAATATTCTGTTTTGTTAACATTTCACTTCATACACTGCCACTCTATTCTTTCCATTTGCCAAACCAAGAAAGAGAACATTCCATTTCAAGTTTGAAATGAATAGCATGTGATAGCACTGGAGCAGTTTTTGCATTGATTTACATAAGGAACTGGAGATCACAGGACCCCCTGAGGAGTAAAAACTAGTCCCAGTTGATACTGCACTTGAAATACACCACGGACTGCAATGTTGATGACACAGACATTTAAGTTTATCAATCTGTTGTCTTTCATCAAAGGAGAACAGCAATTCTTTTACATTCCCAGAGTAATGAAGGGGGCAGGGTAGGAAATGAAAATCAGAGGAACACAAGTCTTCTGCTGCTCTGCTGCAGTGACTAGAGGTCAGAGAGGGGTTTGGAACCTGGATGAAAACTAACCAGTGACTAAAGTACAGACTGTGAAATATCCACTCAAGCCAGTCTCTTCTTTGTTAGAACAAGATCTGATTTTTTTTTTCTTTTTTCTTCACCTAAATCATTTCCACACATATTTACCCAGCACTTACTAAGAACAAGGTACAACTTCATGTTACTAGCAATTTCAAGATAATCATTTCTTAAGTGCTCAGATAGAGCTTTTTAAAAATACATATGTTTACCACTTCACAGTTAAATGAAACTAATCACCTAGCAAAGATGGCAGTACCATATTAACTGTTGTCAGTAACCATTGCTTCTCTCTTTGTCCTTTGATTCTTTGGTCACTGTACATGTTACATGTAGAATCACACCAATTCTGTTAAACCTGTTTTAATTATTGTTAGCAACCTCAAGTGTTACTGTGTTTGGCAGAGGTCTCTTTTAAACTGGCCAACAGTAAATGATTAATATAGTGTTCACTGCAATACCACTGCTGAAATAACCTGCCATTAATTTATTTCCTGTTAATAGGTACCTAAGCACAATTGCAATAAATTCAGAGCAGTTCCACCACATATTTAAAAAATGACAATTTATGAATAGGGTTTTTTGCATTATTTTTACATTTCTAAGGTTCATATTTATGACAACAGGCTTTATTTAGTTGTTGTCATATTGAAGTCATTGAATAAAATATATTTAAAACTATAGCTTGATTTAAAAAATAGATTAGAAAGTGGAACTATATATATTTAAAATTCATAGCCTTTCTATTATATACTAGGCTGTGCTTCTGTTTGCTCAGAATTTTTAGAAACAATTCAGTTTAGTTCAGTCGCTCAGTCATGTCTGACTCTTTGCAACTCCATGAACTGCAGCACACCAGGCTTCCCTGCCCATCACCAACTCCCAGAACTTGCTCAAACTCATGTCCATCGAGTTGGTGATGCCATCCAGACATCTCATTCTGTCTTGTTCCCTTCCCCTCCTGCCTTCAATCTTTCCCAGCATCAGGCTCTTTTCTAAGGAGTCAGTTTTTCACATCAGGTGACCAAAGTATTGGAGTTTCAGTTTCAGAATCAGTCTTTCCAATGAATATTAAGGACTGATCTCCTTTAGGATTGACTGGTTTGATCTCCTTGCAGTTCAAGGACTCTCAAGAGTCTTCTCCAACACCACAGTTCAAAAATATCAATTCTTTGGTGTTCAGCTCTTTTTATGGTCCAACTCTCACATCCATACATGACTATTGGAAAAGCCATAGCTTTGACTAGACAGGTCTTTGCTGTTAACATAATGTCTTTGCTTTTAATAGCTCTCTTTGGTCATAGCTTTTCTTCCATGACTACAGTCACCATCTGCAGAGAGTTTGCAGCCCAAGAAAAAAGTCTCTCACCCTTTCTTTTTCATTAGAGAAAATATATCCTTGAAGAAGTTGTAGGCATAGAATGCTCTTTGGAGAAAGAAAAGTGATAATTTCAGAAAGGTACAGTCCATTTTTACTATTTTATGTTTGAAAATCAACATAATATGGAAGAAATCCATATATTAATGACTTGGGTATATTTGTAATTTTGTATTTGAGTATGTAAACTGAAAAACAGCTTTTCTAAAAAAAATTCTATCCCTTAAGCTAAGAAAAATTTTAAATACCTTTGGTCCACTCTAATAGGAAACTCATCAAAAAGAAACAGAGACTATATTTAACTAAGATTGTATTTCAAATTTTCTCCTGCTTAGGTAGATTAAAGCATCTAGATGCAACTAGTATTTAACTTAGTAACAAAATTTTCGTTTTACTTCACTGTCACCAAAGTATCAGGTCAAGGAATGTTAGCAAATTCTTAATTAAAAGTGAATACGAAAACTTGAATACTTCAGGAAAATACAGCTAGCTTAGGTTTCTGAATGCAATCTGGATTTAGGAGCTACAATTCCTTTAGTTAGGAGATTGTTGAGTGTTTTGGTACAATGGTTTTAATGGGGCTGGGTGAAAGAGTGCTAGCGATCGACATTTCAGGCCCCAAGACCATGGTAAACCTGCCACAGGAAATTTCAGCCCCTCTTCAGGGAGATGCAGCATTTTTCCTGCAAGGCCACGCTGGATATATAATTGAATCTTCTGAAGAGCAAGGCCAGATTCTCCTGCTATGCTTGTGGCTGTGCATGTTAACTAGCAGTTTTTAAGGTATCAGTTCACACGGTCATATTCATCACCAAACACACAATTAAGTGAAAAAAATTATATTAAAGGGGCTAATTTTTATTGTAATTACGCTTATGAGTATATTTGTGTGGCAATTCATTGTGCTCTAATTATGTGACTCAGTGATAACATATGATACATTAGACATTATCTGTATATGTAAAACAATCTCTTGTAAAACTCATGCTATTTATTATGCATGTAGTTTTTCAAACTTTTAAAATCTCATGCAAGTTTAGACTGTCTAACTTAATCATTACTAGAGAAAAATCTATTTTATATTGATATTTTTGATTTTAATTAAAATATTTTTGTACTCTGGAAATCACTCAAATAAGATTTCATTGTACTGAAAGACTAGTTTCCTAAATAGCCAAATACTTTGAGCAATGACATTGTTATAGAAGTAGTAAATATATTTTGAACAATATTGGCAGTGGTGTGCTCAAAACAAACATGGACAATCTGAAAAGTGTAATAAATTTTAAAATAATATTTTAAGATCAATAGTAAAAAATAAATTTAATCATATCACAGCAAACACTGTCCTAAGAATGTCCTCTAAAATACCCCCTGAGTTCTGACTTGTGTTGGCTTTCTAATGTTTCCTAATCAATGAATGTTTGTTAATTACTTTCTGTACCAAGATCTATGCCAAGATCTATGGAGTAAAAATGTTAAGGTATTATTCAGCCAAAAGCATCTATTGTACTTCTCATAGTCAGGGCATTTTTATATGAATAAGCATTTTGAAAGCCATAGGTAATGTTATGAGGTTGTCCTAAAATGACCTCAACCATTTTACAGTAAGCCAAAAGAGCAGCCTAAGCTGACAATTATCTGCCAGACATAAGCTATTCCACCTGCCTTATCTAATCCTTGTCCACTTCATGTGCCCTGTTCCTCTATCATGCCACACTTCCACTACCTAGGAACTTACCATTGCCTCTGCTCGAGTTCTTTTTCTTAAAATCATTGCACGATTTTCTTAAATGTCACTCTCTAGGAGATTTCCTCTTTGACCATTTCACTGTAAGCTCCGTTACCTCATTACTCTTTTACCACCCTAATTGATTTTGGATAAAAAAAACTTACTATTCTTGAGACTATTCATTTGTTTACTAGTTTAATATCTCTGGTTCTTACCAGAAGATAAAGTCTTAAGGGCAGAACCTCCCTTGTTGCTAAGGACAGAGCTTCCCTTGTAGCTCAGCTATTAAAGAATCTGCCGGCAATGGGGGAGACCTGGGTTTGATCCTTGGGTTGGAAAGATTCCCCTGGAGAAGGGAAAGGTTATATCCACTCCAGTATTCTGGCCTGGAGAATTCCATGGGCTGTATAGTCCATGGGGTCACAAAGAGCTGGACAAGACTAAGTGACTGAACTGACTGATATTTCCAAATATTTTAAGTCACCAAAGGATACACACACACACACACACACACATACACATATACACAGACATACATACATCATATATACATACACAAATTATTAGTTAGTTTCACTGTCAAAGAGAAAGTGTCAAGAAATATGACATAATCACACTGCTTCTAATTTTCATGGAACTATCAAGAAAATTACAAATGCCTTAATCACCTCTATTCAACTAAAAAAGTTATTAAAGGTTAAACTTTGAGGGCAGGGTAAAATCTTAAATGTACTGTGTCTTCTTTGTAATATGAAGTGTTAAATTTCTGAGAACTAAGTGAAAATAAAGAACCTCCATCAATTTATTACATTTAAATAGATTCTCTAATTTTTGAATGTTATACTGCAGCTTTATGTTTATACCATCTATATGAAATGAAATTAAGTGATAGGATATAAGAAAGTCATATATATCTGTGTGGTCATTCTTTCATTTACATCTACATATTTGAAAACAAGTGTCTAGTAAGAAACATCATCGTTTAGCCACTAAGTCCTGTCCAACCCTTCTGCAATCCCATGGACAGCAGTCTGCCATGCTCCTCTGTCCAAGGAATTTCCCAGACAAGAATACTAGAATGGGTTGCCATTTCCTCTCCAGGGGGATCTTCCCAACTCAGGGATCAAACCCACGTCTTCTACATTGGCAGGCAGACTCTTTACCACTGAGCCACCAGGGAAGCCCAGAAAGAAACATTAACTTCACCACCAACAGCAGTAGTAATAAAACTCAACATTCAAAAAATTAAGATACTGGCATCTGGTCCCATCACTTCATGCAAATAAAAGGGGAAAAATTAGAAACAACGACAAATTTTATCTTCCTGGGCTCCAAAATCACTGAAGACAGTGACTTCAGCCATGAAATTAAAAGACGCTTGCTCCTTGGAAGAAAAGTTGTGACCAACTTAGCATATTAAAAAGCTGTCTAAGTAACAGACATTACTTTTCCAACAAAGATCTGTGTGGTCAAAGATATGATTTTTCATGTACGGATGTGAGAATTGGATTATAAAGAAATCTGAGCACTGAAGAATTGATGCTTTTAAACTGTGGTGATGGAGAAGACTATTGAGAGTCCCTTGGACTGCAAGGAAATCAAACTAGTCAATCCTAAAGACTGAACAGAATATTCATTGGAAGGACTGATGCTGAAGCTGAAACTCTAATGCTTTGCCCACCTGATAAGAAGAACTGATTCCTTAGAAAAAGATCCTGATGCTAGGAAAGACTGAAAGCAGGAGGAGAAGGGGACTACAGAAGAAGCAATGATTGGACGGCATGATCGATTCAGTGGATTTTTAGCAAGCTCTGGAGGTTGGTGATGGACAGGGAAGCCTTGTGGGCTGCAGTCCACGCAGTTACAAAGAGCAGACACGACTGAGCAACTGAACTGAACTGAACTGAATTGTGGTGCTAGAGAAGACTCTTGAGAGTCCCTTAGATAGCAAGATCAAACCAGTCAATCTTAACGGAAATCAACCATGAATATCCGTTAGAAGGACTGATGCTAAATTTGAAGCTTCAATAATACTTCAGCCATTGTATGCGAAGAGTCAACCCTTGGTCTCCCAGACTGTAATGCTGAAAAAAAAAAAAAAATGAAGGCAAAAGGAGAAGGGGGCAACAGTGGATGAGGTGGTTGGATTGCATCACAGACTCAATGGACATGAGTTTCAGCAAACTCTGGGAGACAGTGAAGAGCAGGGAAGTCTGACATGATTCAGTCCATGGGGTCACAAAGAGTCAGATACAACTTAGTGACTCAACAACAATAATAGTAACAGTTGGAATGTTAAGAATAGAAGTGATAATAGTATTATCTACTTGCCAGGTATTATATTAACCACATTATATGTATTGTGGAATACTGTTCTTTATATCATTCATTTTTACAATGAACCAAATGATTTATCAAGATTATACATCTTGTGAGTGGAAAAGCTGGGATCCAAATTGTACTAGGGGACAAGTATAACTAAAATTGGGTAATTTTCCAGTGTTCTAAAATTATGGAACACTATGATGCTATAGACGTTTTCTAAGGAACAGCTAATCTATTATGAGAATTAAGTGAGCTTGTCTTGCAGTTTAATATCCACAGAACTTTGAAAGTCAACATAGTTGAAAAATAAGAAGCAATGATACATACTATAATGAAATCCTTGTGCTTTCATTTGTCTAAAACTCTGCATTTAATCATCACATTTTTGAATATTATGTATGCAAAATAGGTTATACTAGATGCTGAAGACAGTGAGCCTAACAAGATTTAAAATGTCCTATTTCACATTTCTTTTTAATGCTGTCCAGTGTACAGATTTTTTTTTAAGTAAACAGAGAAAAGCCCCAAGGCATTGTGAACCATAAATGAAAAGGAGGTCAAACCGAACTAAATAAAGTTCTTTGCAGTAGAACGGCTAGACTGCCAACTGAGGTACCCAAGCTGGGGTACAGTAAGTGAAGGCAGAAAGGTGATAAGCTGGTGAGTAAGATTTTAGCTAACAAGATCTCTCAATGAAGTGGATGCACCATACTGGCTTTACTTAAGAGCTGGAAGACAGACTGGTATCTTTAGAAAAGCAACGCTTGGAACTGTAACTGATGCAGTTACAGTTAAGGACAGTGTTCAGAGTTTGACTTCAAGAGTAAGTAGCTGAGGAGGAAAAAGGTGTTTGAGGAAAACTGGTCAGTGAAGTAAGTGTCAAAGTACTTCATGAGTCATATATGTAAAGAGAAACAATAACTCAGGAATTATAGTCTTCAAAGAAGTAAGGTGACGGGGAGGTTCTCAGCAGTGAATCACAGCAATGAGTCTGTCTTAGAATTTCAGTGGAATTACATATTTTGATTTTAAAAGATCTAATGTGGTTCATGACTTAATTCTGAAAGTCCAATTATTCCTCAGTGAGCTTTCAGTTAAAACTGACAGCCCACATTTTCTGGAGCAGCTCCTTATCATCCAATCTGAATCCACAACCTCTGATACGTATGGAAAGAAGTACAGGAAGATACCTAGGCACAGAGAATGCAGAGAGGACTTCATCTATTTTCAATACTACCATATTTTACGATTACTGGCTTTTTAATATTTTCCATCTGATACAGTCATTTTGATTCTATGGCCATTTTGTCATGCAAAATGTAAGTGACTGTTATTGATAGATGCCCACATCAGCATTTTTCCCCTTATTACTTACTTAGACACTTACCTTCAAAGATCTGTGTTTGTCCCTTAATTTGATCCTATTACCTCTCCTAGCTCTCATATACCCTTCTACACCATCCTCTAATGATCCATATATATGATCAACCAATTCTCCTGTAATGCCACTTTCTGTTCTAAACACTTCCTTCACCTTCTTGGCTTAATTTGTGACCTGAATCATTACTCACAATCATCACTCTTCTTCAAGTTCTCTAAAGCAAGAAATTATTTCTCTTGTCCTCTCATGACTCAGGGCCAACAGATGGGGTAGGAATCTACACTGCTGCAAAGTCCTATTAAATCCCTTCCTGTCTTACTTATTTAAACCTCAAGACTGCTGCAAAGTGAAACCGACAGACTTCATCTTCCATCACTCTTATTCACAGCAGGTAGTTTCCATGTAATTGTAGACGAAAAACAAGTCCGAACTTGAATAGCCTTCTACTAAGGCTATATGTCATTCATTTCAAAATCAAAATACCCATATTTTATATAATTAGTTTAAAGTATATACTACTATATTAAAATAATCAATATAACAATATTTGAATAGAGCAATAGGTGAATTAAAATAAGTGAGACTAGAGCTTGAAGTTGTGTGAAACCTCTTCCTTATGAGCTGATTAGAATTCTAGAACTACTACAATTACTCTTGTTTCTACAGAGCCTTTTAGCTTTGTTCCAACAATCAATGTGTTGAGACTAAATTCCTAGTTTGAATGTGTAAGACTGAGGTAAACAGTCCCATGGAAGGATGAATTGGTATTCTAATAGAGTTGATATACAGTGTTCATCTAACTTTTCCAGGTGCTTATTTAACTTATATGCAGAGTACATCATGAGAAATGCTGTGCTGGAAGAAACACAAGATGGAATCAAGATTGCCAGGAGAAATATCAATAACCTCAGATATGCAGATGACATCACCCTTATGGCAGAAAGTGAAGAGGAGCTAAAGGGCTTCTTGATGAAGATGAAAGAGGAGAGTGAAAAAGTTGGCTTAAAGCTCAACATTCAGAAAACGAACATCATAGCATCTGGTCCCATCACTTCATGGGAAATAGATGGGGAAACAGTGGAAACAGTGTCAGACTTTATTTTGGAGGGCTCCAAAATCACTGCAGATGGTGACTGCAGCCATGAAATTAAAAGATGCTTACTCCTTGGAAGGAAAGTTATGACCAACCTAGATAGCATATTCAAAAGCAGAGTTGTCACTTTGCCGACTAAGGTCCATCTAGTCAAGGCTATAGTTTTCTCTGTGGTCATATATGGATGTGAGAGTTGGACTGTGAAGAAGGCTGAGTGCCGAAGAATTGATGCTTTTGAACTGTGGTGTTGGAGAAGACTCTTGAGAGTCCCTTGGACTGCAAGGAGATCCAACCAGTCCATTCTGAAGGAGATCACCCCTGGGATTTCTTTGGAAGGAATGATGCTAAAGCTGAAACTTCAGCACTTTGGCCACCTCATGTGAAGAGTTGACTCATTGGAAAAGACTGATGCTGGGAGGGACTGGGGGTAGGAGGAGAAGGGCACGACCGAGGATGAGATGGCTGGATGGCATCACTGGCTCGATGGACGTGAGTCTGAGTGAACTCTGAGAGATGGTGATGAACAGGGAGGCCTGGCATGCTGCGATTCATGGGGTTGCAAAGAGTCGGACACGAATGAGCGAGTGAACTAAACTGAACTGATAGCAGAGCTGTCCTGGCTATGTATCTCTCAGAACAGTCGGAAATATCCACAGAAATACAAGGACACCCACCTGACCATAACATCACTCTAGAAGAGGATCAAAAAGAGTTCCTAGAAGGCCTGATGGAATCTCCACCTTAGCCAGACTATAGGTCAATTTCCTAAAAACTTGAAGGCAAGGGACACTCTGATAGGGATCCCCTATTCATTTTCTTGCTATATATTTCTACAATTTAAAAAATTACTTACATTGAGTTGTCTGTGTCTATTAATATGATCATGGTAATTACAGTCAACTTAAAAAAAATTGGTTTTGGTTTACAAAACTGACTTAGTAAAAACCTTTCATAGATCCTTAAAATGTTTCATTAGCAGATTACTTTAAAAAGAGGTTTTAGATAAAAATCTATCTCCAATAGAAAAATCAGTCAGAGATGAAGACAGTGGAGCCCTAGTCCTATAACACAGAAATAAATCTTAATTTATACACTTTTATATAGAACCATGCATACATACTGATATTGTGTATTTGTTTCTGTGATTCTTGGTGGCTAGCTGGATCTCACTGAGTTTTACATTTTTGATTTCTGCTTATAAGTCTAAAATTAAAGAATTTTCCAAAAATTGTTTATGTAAACAGCTAAGTGCATTTTAACTGGTAATGTAATTTGAATGCATATCCTTAAGGCATCAAACAATTCGCAGACAGACCTGATACTACACAATTCTCTGCCTGCTATATATGTACCATATAATGCATTTATGATCACAACTTTGAGAGTTGAGTGTGAACTGTGTCACAATGTCATTTCCTTCAGAAATCCTGAAAGTCTTTGCATTCTTTTGGTTACTGCTGCCTTCATCCTCCTGACACTCCCTAACAGGTATGTGAAATATGACCATTTTCAAAACAGTTGACTTAAGTGACTGAAAATTTCACTTAAGAGTGTCATTCATCAAAATGAAACAGCATTTCCTTAACAATAATTAAATATTTATAGCAAAGAAGAGATAAATTAATGGAAAAATTCAATGAGGCTTTGGGAACATTGATTTAGAACAGTGTTGTAATAGTCCTTTTGGTATGAACAAAGTATGTAAACAATAACACTTTGATATTGAACAGTCACTTTGATATTGAACACCTGGACCTCATGTTCATTACCTTGCTTTTGAAACATACATAATTAATGTATGTGTCCCTTGATTGTTGACTGAATAAATCTAATTTAGGTATTTCCATATTTATTAATTGTACTATTTAGGGTTGTTAAATGGTGTGAATTTTCCAGCTATAAGACTACTTGCCAAAATAAATGCTTGATTTATAAAATATTACTTACTGCATTTTAGCTTCCATTTAATTTTCCTAGGGTATGTGAAGCTCTAAGCCACTTAATAGATTTTTTAGCATAAATATCTTATCATGTGGGTCTACAGTTCTTAAATGGCTATATACTCTGCTAGAAATAAAATTTAACTTGGTATTTATAACTAATTTATAATATATTGACTCAAGAGAGTCAATTAAATGGAAATTCTTTACTAAAACAAATTTCTTAAAATTTAGTTTTAGTTGAGCCAATCATGAATATTCCAGGGCTGGTGACCCCAGCACAATTTCATTTGAAGTAAACAACATTCCTTTAGCAGAAATTATTCTTAGTGAATTATTTTTAGTGAACATTTTTCTCTCTAAAAGAATAATAACAGCATGATAGTAACGGAATTTTGACTATGCTATCATTTTGAGGTTGGATGTAGGTAATCTATCAGATTTCATTTTTAGCTAATTGGAAAAGAGAAGGAATATGGAACTAAGAATCATACTCTTCTGGTAACTGAGAGACAAATTAAAATGTTAGATATTAAATCATATAGTTTGAAGGGACTTGAGAAGTCATCTATCTAGTCAAATTGCTTTCATTTGAGAGGGTACAAACTTAAAATCATCCTTCCATGATTATCATCTGAACTCTTTTAGTGAGAGTGAAAATGTTTTGTTTGACTCTTCCTGAGCCCATGGACTGAGCCTGGCAGGCTCCTCTTGTCCATAGAGTTCTCCAGGAAACAATACTGGAGTGCATAGCCATTCCCTTCTCCAAGGGATCTTCCTGACTCAGGGACTGAATCTGGGTCTCCTGTATTGCAGGTGGATTCTGTACTGAGCCACCAAGGAAGCCCTTTTAGAGACAATCCCAATTAGCACAGAAACTCAAAGCCATGTTTAACAATCTTCATCACTGGTAAAATCATCCCAATCTCTACATAACTCAAACTGCAGATAAATATTTTTGCTATGTCAGCAGTTTATATAAAGAAAGACATATTTGAAACTTTTTCATAAGAAACTCAAAAACTGTTAAATCAAGATTGCTGTATTCTACCCTGAAGAGAGGCCCCATTTCTTTACCATTTTCCATTCTTGACTATCCTTTCAATCATTTTCTTTATTTTATGATCTTACACTAAAATTTATGAGCTTATATTCTACTTACTTTCTTGAAGGCCATACTACACAGAAAGCCTTAAAACATGTGCTTTAGTGGAATTAAGTACAATAGGAGGTTCCCCTTTACTTACCGCTGTAAAGTGTGTTTTAAACTTCTTTAACTCTATATTATGCGTACATTGTTTTCATTGCTGTAATTAATTTACAAATTTGTTCTCTCCTCTCACCCTGTTAACTTGCCATTTTCCTCTGGCACTTTTTTTCATTAAAATGAATTTGAATAATAAAGCTGTAAAATAATGTAGTGGAAGAACTGAACTCACCCTAGGAGTGAAGGTGGCATCATTGACGGAATGCATGTGGCCATAGAGAGACGCTCACATTTCCCCTAAGAAGGCAAAGCAGAAATACAAGTCAAATAGATTCCTTTCAACATATGTGAAAAGAAATGCAAAGATAACTGATCTTATCTGTTTTAAAGTAATGTTTAAGGCAATTAATAAAATCAATACATACTCATGGTAGAAAATGCTACATTTTGCTGTCGGCTACCGTTTAGAATCAGACACGGCTGTACTAGTGAGTGTGCCACCAGCATTGGTATTTTATGGTGAAATTCCAGTGTTCTCACTTTTATATCATTGAACTGGTAGTGAGTTCTCACTAAATGACTCCATTTGCAATTAGCAGACCTTTCAAGTCATGGTGCCAAGTAGTGAATTCTCATAGAAAGCCCTTGTTTTCAAGATGTTTTCATCACTGCTGAGGGTATGGGGTTCTTTTCCTTTTTTAATCACAAGATCACATTTTAATTCATAAATTCTGAGTTTGGTATTAAGATCATTACAAGTATAAAAAATGTTACAAACATGGCCAGTAGTATTCTTGACACAAAATAAGCATTTATTTTGAGAAAATCATGCTTTGCATCTACTTATTTATCTTTTCCAAACAATAGATAAAACTAATTGAAATTAACTACAAAATTTCCAAAAATGAGCCCATAGCACACTACACCCTACTAGCAGAAAGTGAAGAGGAACTAAAGAGTCTCCTAATGAAGGTGAAAGAGAAGAATAAAAAAAGCTGGCTTTAAATTCAGCATTCAAAAAACTAAGATTATGATCTCCAGTCCTATTGCTTTATAGCAAACAGAAAGGGAAAATGTGAAAGTGACAGATTTCACCTTCCTGGGCTCCAAAACCACTGTGGATGATGACTGTAGCCATGAAAATAAAAGGTGCTTGATCTTTGGAAGGAAAGCTAAGACAATAAAAGCAAACTCATCACTTTGCTAGCAAAGGTCCATATAGTAAAAGCTATCAATTCAGTTCAGCCGCTCAGTCTTGTCCGACTCTTTGTGACCCCATGAATCGCAGCACACCAGGCCTCCCTGTCCATCACCAACTCCCAGAGTTCACCCAGACTCCACGTCCATTGTGTCAGTGATGTCATCCAGCCATCTCATCCTCGGTCGTCCCCTTCTTCTCCTGCCCCTAATCCCTCCCAGTATCAGAGTCTTTTCCAATGAGTCAACTCTTCGCATGAGGTGGCCAAAGTACTGGAGTTTCAGCTTTAGCATCATTCCTTCCAAAGAAATCCCAGGGCCGATCTCCTTCAGAATGGACTGGTTGGATCTCCTTGCAGTCCAAGGGACCCTCAAGAGTCTTCTCCAACACCACAGTTCAAAAGCATCAATTCTTTGGCACTCAGCCTTCTTCACAGTCCAACTCTCACATCCATACATGACCACAGGAAAAACCATAGCTAGTCCGTGATGCCATCCAGCCATCTCATCCTCGGTCGTCCCCTTCTCCTCCTGCCCCCAATCCCTCCCAGCATCAGAGTCTTTTCCAATGAGTCAACTCTTCGCATGAGGTGGCCAAAGTACTGGAGTTTCAGCTTTAGCATCATTCCTTCCAAAGAAATCCCAGGGCCGATCTCCTTCAGAATGGACTGGTTGGATCTCCTTGCAGTCCAAGGGACCCTCAAGAGTCTTCTCCAACACCACAGTTCAAAAGCATCAATTCTTTGGCACTCAGCCTTCTTCACAGTCCAACTCTCACATCCATACATGACCACAGGAAAAACCATAGCTTTGACTAGACAGGCCTTAGTCGGCAAAGTAATGTCTCTGCTTTTGAATATGCTATCTAGGTTGGTCATAACTTTTCTTCCAAGGAGTAAGCGTCTTCTAATCTCATGGCTGCAGTCACCATCTGCAGTGATTTTAGAGCCCCCCAAAATAAAGTCTGACACTATTTCCACTGTTTCCTCATCTATTTCCCATGAAGTGATGGGACCAGATGCCATGATCTTTGTTTTCTGAATGTTAAGCCTATAGTTTTTCAAATAGTCATGTATGAATGTGAGAGTTGGACCATAAAGAAGGCTGAATGCCAAAGAATTGAGGCTTTCTAAGTGTGGTGCTGAAGAAGACTCTTGATAGTCTCTTGGATGGCAAGGAGATCAAACCAGACAATCCTAAAGGAAATCAGCCTTGAATATTCATTGGTAAGACTAATGCTGATGCTCTAATACTTTGTCCACCTGATATGAAAAGACAACTCATTGGAAAAGACACTGATTCTGGGAAAGATGGAAGGCAAAAGGAGAAGAGGGTGGCAGAGGATGAAGTGGTTGGATAGCATCACTGACTCAATGGACCTGAGTTTGAATAAACTCTGGGAGATAGTGAAGGACAAGGAACCCTGGCATGCTGCAGTTCACGGGGTCACAAAGAGTCAGACATGACTTAGCAACTGGACAACAAAACATTATAAAAGGATTTAAATGTAGGACCTTTCATTGTGTCATCAATATTCAAAGTACATTCTTACCTATCCTAGGGAAATAACTCAAATCTTATAGAAGAACCAGAGAACAGAGAAAGTTAAATCTGAAATGTTTGCAGATTATTGTTATGGGATGAAATTCAGATTTCATTTTATAATGCATCATTCATTTAACAAATATCTTTGAGCAATTAATATATCCTCAGCACAATTCCTAGAATATGTCAATGAATAAAACAAAGAAACTTGTCTTCATTGACTTTACAATCTAGGGGAAGAGTGAAGGAACAGACATTTTAAAAAGGTATAAGTGTGTTGCTTGGTCATTCAGTCACGTCTGACTCCTTGCAACCCCATGGACTGTAACTTGTCAGGCTTCTCTGTCCATCAGGATTCTCCAGACAAGAATACTGGAGTGGGTTCCCATGCCCTCCTCCAGGGGATCTTCCCAACCCAGGGCTTGAACCAGGTCTCCCCACAATGAGCATTGCACGCTGATTCTTTACCATCTGAGCCACCAGGGAAGCTACGTGTGTTAGAAGAGAATAAATATTGTAGAAAGAAGAAAAGTCAGGTAGGGTAATGGGTGTCATGAATTCTGGGATTGAAGATCTAAGGGCAAATCCAATTATCAAGTAGGGTGATAGAGTTTGATCACATTCAGAAAGCAGGGCTTGAGCAAAGACTGAGGCAGTAATGAGAGTTGGCCAGGAAAACTACTGGAGGAAGTGCCTTCCAAGAAGAAGAAACGGTTAGAACAAAGGCCTCAGTGTGGGAGCCTGCCTAGGATGTTTCTGAAACAGAAAAGAGGCCACTGGGTCTGGACAGAAGTCAGTCAAAAGGAGAATAAGTGTACTCAAAAGGCTTCATCTATTTTTCATTCACTACATTTTGTTGACGTAATCCTAAACTATTTAAGGCTGGAGGAGCGATTTCAGAAAAAACTACAGAAGGAGATATTAAAAGATATAGGGTCATAATTATGCCTCCTCACTGCCACAGAACACTCATAGACTAGTTTGGAACTAAGAGGAAAGGCTTTGTAATTAAACTTATTTAATCCTCATTATTGTCACTGAATTCAACACATTAAATTTCAAGCATCTATTTATAGAACTAATGCATGCTATTAATCCCTTTTTATAGAATGTAAAATTTCCCCACATGAATTTAAAATTCATAAAAATATATTGAAACACTTTGGCACCCTCTCAGGATTCCCCCTACTCAGGATTTTCTGGTTTAGTACCTTGATGCTATTAATAACATTAAACCAATTATGCTGAGGACTTCAAATCATCCAAATTCCCAAAGTAGGAATAAATTACTTACAAAGTCAAAAAGGCAAACATAAGATGTTATAGTTAGCTTTCATATATTGTCTTGGGAGCACTTATGGTTAATTTTTTTGAGAACTCAGTAGGAAATAGCAACCTGCTATAGTATTCTTGCCTGGGAATCCCATGGACAGGGGAGCCTGGTGTCTATAGTCCATGAGGTAGCAGAGAAGCATACACAGCTGATCAGCTGAGTATACAAAACCATATATAGTTAAATAGCATTCTAATTATATAATGAGTGCTAATATGGTCTAAGTATTTGTTAGTAAATTTGTCTTTAAATAATTTCTGTGTTAATAAAAATTTTACATTTGGTCCTCTTCTAAATTCAGAACTTCTAAACTATTTGATTAATTGGTAGGGAAAATGGAGTTTCCTGATTCAAACCCTGAATGCCAAGATTTAATTCAAAGTTAAATCTCCAAGGCACTCTTGAAAAGCCCTGGAAATATGGGGATATAATGGAAATGCTGACGGACCACATTTGTGCTGCTATAACAAAACCTGACTCGAAGATAAATGTTTCATGAATTAAGAAAAGTTAAAAAAGCTTTTCTATCCAGCTTTGTTCCCAAGATAAAAGTGAACCTCCTCCTTTTTCTTTGTGGTATAGGGAATATGAGGGTTACTAATATTCTGGTCTGCAAACAGCCTTAATCAAAAGCAATACCCAAATCAGGACATTAAAATTTGGAATATCTTCTTTGATGAATTTTTGTCAGAATTCTTTTTTCCCCAAAGAAGTGAAAAAAATGAAAAAGAGGGTAGTGTTTCCCCCCCCAAAAAAAGAGAGAAAAAAAAGCCACATGACCTAACATGTCATTGCCCCAGCATTTGATTCTCTCAGAGAAACTGTGTGCAATAATGGTTTCTCTGACTTGCCCTGGGGACAGAAACATCTCCAATTTAATTCTTGGCTCTGCTGTGCGACCAAACAGTGGTGCGACATTAAATAGGTT